>JAJPUD010008440.1:12184-89401 GCA_023553655.1 Myrmecobius fasciatus | reverse complement strand
TCCTCACAGGACAGGAGCTTCTTAGATTCAGGTGGAAATGACAGGAAAGTGAAGAAACAGAAATGGAAAAACAAGATTGAGAAATAAAGCAGAGATAGAGATCTGGTGGGAATACCTGAGATGAGGATTATCACTTAGGAGCTGTGGTCAAATAATAGAATCCAAGTTAGTGCCAAAACAATGCTGAAATCAAAGCCACAATCTTTACCTTGAATAAATCAGAAAGGAAGTAAACAATAGTGAAATACTATTTTGGGGGGAGGGGAAGGGAAGCAGGGAAAAGGCAAACTGGACCTGCCATTTCATCAGTGTGGTAACTCCATCAACTTTGATCATTAGCTCCTTGGTAATTTATGACCCTAGAGAGTTGTCTGAGAGCACTGAGGTGAAGTATTGCCTTTGTGTTAGAGACAGGACTTGAACCCAAGCTATCCAACTCTGAAGCTGACCTTCTGTCCATTATGCTATTCTGCCTTTCACTGAAACCACCTATGAAGTACAAATGAAAAAACAAAACTAAGAAATGAGTGAAATGAAAACATTACAAAATCAGAGGGTTTTCAAGATTTTAGTTAAAAGAGAGAACATGCCTTACAGCAGGAAATCCTGGATATAAAAATGATATTTACAAAAACCCTTTCAATAGTGAGGAGGACATAGAAGGGTATGTGGAAAATGAAAAATGAAGGACTACATGGATTAGAATTGTGGAAAGTTTATATGGCAGGAATGAGAAAGTCTGGATTATAAATTTGGGAAAGGGAATGGGAGCTACAATAAAGTAGCAGAAAAAAAGAAAACAAATAATGACTACCCCAGTTCAAATGCCATCTCCTCCATGAAGCCTTCCCTGATTCTCATAACTGGAAGTGATCTTGTGGTTATCTAATCTCAAAGCACCCTATTCTTCTACTATGACTATATATTAATTTAATCAATATAGAAGTTTTGTCAATAGTAATTTGCTACAAACTATTTCTACCCATCAAATGTTTCAGGTGACATACAACTCAAATTATTTATATATTAAGACTAGATTATCCTGCTTTGTAGTCATATAGCAACAGCAGAAGAATTTTGATGTTAAAATGATAGCCTTTGTCCTAAGAACTGGTCTGATATCATTAAAAAAAAAACCACACACACACACAATATCCCAGATGCAATCCAGCATAACTTCTTTTTTTTTAAATTTTATTTGCATAACATATGTGTGGGTAATTCTTCAACATTAACCCTTACATAGCTTTCTGTTACAAATTTTCCCCCCCAACTCCCCACCCCTCCCCTAGATGACAGGATATCCACTACATGTTAATTATGTTAAAATATTGGCAAATTGAATATATGTATACATATACATCCAAACTTATCATTGTTGTGCAAGAAAAATCATATCTACACAAAAGACATATCAGATAAAGGAAACACAATGTAAGCAAACATCAATCAAGAGTATGAGAATGTTATGTTGTGGTCCACATTTCACATCCCTCTCTCTGGGTGTATATGGCTTTCTTCAGTGAACAATTGGAAGTGGTTTGAAACATTTCATTGTTGAAGGGAGCCATGTCCATTAGAATTGATCGTCATATAATATTGTTGTTGCCGTATATAATGATCTCCTGGTTCTGCTCATTTCACTCAGCATAAGTTCATGCAAGTCTCTCCAGGCCTCTCTGAAATCGTCCTGCTGGTCATTTCTTACAGAACAATAATATTCCATAATATTCATATACCATAATTTATTCAGCCATTCTCCAATTGAAGGGCATCTATTCAGTTTCCAGTTTCTAGCCACTACAAAAAGGGCTGCCACAAACATTCTTGCACATGTGGGTCCCTTTCCTTCCTTTATGATTTCTTTGGGATATATATAGGCCCAATAGAAATGCTGCTGGGTCAAAGGGTACAGCATAACTTCTTTCTACTAAATTTTGGGACCATTGCATTGTTGATCTGTATTACCTAAATTAAATATACTGGTCAACTAACATCATGGGTTGTCCAGCAAACTACACATCATAATATGAATGATATAGTATTTTTTTATTACATTTTAAGAGACCACTATATGGTTTTAATATATACATGGTGGGTATGAGTGCTCTCTTATATATTACCAATGAAAAATTGTTAAATTGCTCAGTAAAAAATTGTGTAAATACAGCCTTAGAGGAATGTATTTTTTTTTTATATTTTTTTATCCACTTGCTTTTTTTTTTTTTTTAATGTAGCTAGTTAGGCCAAACTCTTTTGTGTGATTTTAGGTCTTCTTCATAAGAACCTGCAATGTTCCAGTCTCTGATGAAATTAGCACAGTGTTATCTCCAAATATGAATACCATTTACCATTTCTAGGGAATCTTTCTTTAATTTGTACTATGCCTTAGATCTCTTGCATGAGGGTAGCAACTACCTCTCTGGCTGGTATGCATCCTACTTTTACATTTCACTTGATATCAGTAATCAGAAGTTGGTAAAAAAAAAATGTTATCTCTATTATATTTCAAGATCATACAATATTCCTTTAAAAATGTAAAAACAGAAACAACTTTGACACTCCTATGTTTTTTTTTTTTGATGTCAAGTAAGGTAAAAAAAATGGAATATATAATAGCCAACAGGTGCTAACAAATGGTAATAACAACCCTTATGCTTAATTGGAATTCACACATTCTCAAGAAATCTAGAGAAAAGGTTATCTATCCTATGTCGGATGAAACCTTTGAAGGATTTCTGGGTGGGAAAGGATAAGAGTATTACGGGATGAGAAATGAATTACAATTTGTACTCTTCCAGAGAACACTATCATCAATGAAATCCACATATCCTCCAAAGCTACTGAAGCTTAAAACTGCACCAAGACTTTTGGTATACCCTGCTAATTTTGTCACTCTCACTAGATTGAAAGCTATTTGGTAATAAGGGCCATTGCTCCAGGCTGTCCCTTTCTACCCTTCCCCAATCTATCCTTCACTAAGCAGTGAAAATAATGCTCCTAATGGGCAGGTCTGATCATGTCATTAACTTTCTCCAAAAACTTCAGTGGCTCCCTACTGCCTAGAGGATACCATGCAAATTTCTTGGCCTGCCATTTAAGGTCTCTACACTTTGGCTTCCCACCTACTCTTCCAAACATATTACATACTACTTCCCTTCAGGCATCTACATTCCTGCCAAATTAGACTTCTTATTCTATGTCTCATTTTACCTTGCTTTCTTTTGCCTCTCTGTAGTCACCCAGCTACTCCTCATTGCTTTGAATATATTGCCTTCCACCTTTCCATCTGTTGAAATACTCATCCTTGTAGGCCAAGTTCAGGGGGAACTTCCACTGTGACGCTTTCTCTAATTTCTCCATCTGTAAATGATCTTTATCTCCTCACATTCTCTTAAAATGCTTTTCCTGATCTCATATTATTTCTCTGCACATTCTACCTTGTATTATGCTTTTCTATAAACATGTCATATTCTCACTATTATAATGTCCTTCAGCAAAGGTTCTCTGTTTTACTTCATCCTTATAGCCCCAGCATCTACGACAGGAACCTGTACATAGCAAGTACTTTACAAAATTTTCTTGAATGAATGCTGAATAAATATGAAGGGGTAGAAATCAACCTTAATATGACAGGTGATTGTAGAGATAATTTGGCCTATTGATTGGCCTTTTGTCTTTATTTGTTGTCTTATTTATTTACATTTATTTTATTTACTTATGTTGACTTATTTTGTCACATTTCTGTTCTTATTTATTTTTGTTCAATTTTCTTAGCAGAAGAAATAATGAAATGTGTTCATTTTGTGTTATTCCAAGTATCTAGTTAATCTAAATGTTAAAAAGTTTTGCACAAAGGGCAATCCACACCCACACTCCTGCTTGATGCATAGAACAGGACAGGAAAACACTCAGAGTAGTGTAGGTGTTTTCTTTGGTTGGTCCTCTTGAGAGTACACATCCCCAAACACCTCACTCTCTATGTCTGGATTTTACATTCTTGAAGGTTGAATGCAATCACATTTCTAGAGAAATTTCAAGAGAAAATATGAGATAATATGGCCTAATAGTTTAAGATAAAGACTGAGTGAAGACAGGCACTTTTGTATTTTTTTATTAGTATTTGGTGGCTCAGTTTCTCCATGTGAAAAATATCGTAGTCAGTGAGTCAACACTGAGTCAAAACAGCTATAATATGCCTACCAGCCTCTGAGCAATGCCACAGAGCAATAACATTTTTATTCAGAATTGTTGGAAAATTTTGAAAAAAAAAACTGAACAATAACTTTTTTAACATAATAGCAGATTTTTATACACAGAATAGGCCCTGATGAACATCTAATCCATTTCATATCTCTAAAAAATTTTTTCTGCAAAAAATTTAACAAGAAATTTTTAACTCATCGATTAAATATCTCCAGTAAGAAGAAACCTGATACCTTTTGAAGAAGCAGACCATTCCACTTTAGGGTAGTTTTTGATGTAAGTTCTTTTTTCTTCTACCTATATTAAATTTAACCAAAAGGTAAGGCACCTATAATTACTACTACTAGAGAAAATAAAACTAGTGAATCATTTGAGTCCAGGAGCTCTTAAATATGGCAGGGCTAAAGTCATTTGGATTTCCACACCAATGATGGAACTAATAAGGTAAGTCTTCAAGAAGTCAAGAGTCACCAGGCTCCCTAAGGAGGGAGAAGTATTTCAAATATGATAAACAAAACAAATTAAAGCTTCTGTGCCACTCATAAATAGAACAGTGCCAATGAATAGCTTCTGTACTTCCAGATCATGTAAGATAGGGAGAAGCAAGTTTATCTATCTATCTATCTATACACACATACACATGTATATATATGCAAAACAAAACCTAAATTTGTCTTTTTGCAATTTCCATCCATTACTCTTTATTCTGTCTTCAATGCTTAAACAGAATGATTGCTTTCTTTCTGATGGGAACCATTAAGATGTTTGAAAATAGATATTCATGGCCCTGATAAATTTTTTCTTCTCCATACTATGTCAGTTTTTTTTTTTGACTGATCCTTATATGTCCTATCTTCAGATCTCTGCATCATCTTGTTTTCTTTCCTCTGGATGCCATCCTACATATAAATATCCTTCTGGGTTTCTAATTTGGCACTCAGAACTAACACAATACTCCAGATGTGAACTTTTTGTTCATTTCTTTTTGAGAAAAGATTGAAATGGAACATGCCTCATAATTTCTGACCAACTAGATATTCAAGACAATGTTGACACTTGGAAGCATAGAATGACACTGATTAACACCATGAAAGTCACTTTCCACTTCTCTCCTTATTTCCCCAAATTCAAGCCCTTTACCCAAAAGCATTTGTTTGAAGAAATGAGAATACTTGTAACCTAAATCATAGTGATTGTTTCCTTTCATCACTGATTCCAAGTCGGTCTTTCCCAAGTAACTTAAAAAAACTCACAACCTTTGAAATGCATTTTTGCATGTACACAGTCTACCACTTCAGCCTGAAAAGATGTGGTAATTGGTTGATGGAGGACTAAAGTGAGTGCACAATTTTCAGATGCTTTGAGAGATATGAGCAGTCCCACATATAGAAATGCTTCTTAAAGTTAGGCAACCCAGATATATAGAAAAAGACTGTTATTCTTTGACTTGATGCCAATTACCAGGTATATCTCTAAAGTTATTTAACAAAACTATGGCTTAAAAGGGAAGTAGAGAAGAATTTAATTTAGGTGTCTTAGGAGAAGTCTCTGATTTTTAGAAAAACATGTCCATAGCTCTAAACTTGTTAGAGACCATTTTATCTATTACTCTCAGAATATTTTATTGAATGTATAGTATTATGAAACTCAATAAATCATAAATTTATTTATTGCCAATATATAATGGCTCACATACTATATTAAGTACCAGAGATAAAAGGCAAGAATGAGTAATCCAGGAGATTACATTTTGGGGGGAGAGAAATAAGTCCTGTATATATATATATATATATATATATATATAAGTAGGTACACCATATGTAAAAGTAAATCCATATACAATTTGAAAAGGGAGGCACTATTAGCTGGAAGAAGACAGAACTTCAGGAAAGGCTATATACAGGAGGTAGCACTTTATTTTTTAATATTATCTTTACTTTAAATTTCCTTCCAAATAAAATAGCATTTCTACATCTATAGCATAACAGAAAAAAAATGTACAAGAATTGCAATTTCTTTTTTAATTCAACCTATAGTATTCAAAGATGTATTATTTATGACAATACGCATTTATTTTTTTAAAAAAAAGGTGTTTTATTTTCCTTTTCTTTCTTTCCCTTTTCTTTTTTTCTATTCTTTCCCTTTTCTTCCTCTTCCTTTTTCTCCCTTTCCTTGACTCCCTTTCTTTTCCTCTTTCAACTTTATGTCACTGGAGAAAGGAAAACAAAATCTTTCTAAAAATATGCACAGTCAAAATGAATTCCTACACTGGCTTGTCCAAAAATGTACATCTTTATTCTGCAGCTTAAATTTTTATAAAGAGGTAGATAAACAGATACACATTGTTGGTGGAACTGTGAATGGATCCAACCATTCTGGAGAGCAATTTGAAACTATGCTCAAAAAGTTATCAAACTGTGCATACCCTTTGACCCAGCAGAGTGTTTCTACTGGGCTTATATCCCAAAGAGATATTAAAGGAGAGAAAGAGACCCATATGTGCAAAAATGTTTGTGGCAGCCCTTTTTGTAGTGGCTAGAAACTGGAAACTGAATGGATGCCCATCAATTGGAGAATGGCTGAATAAATTACGGTATATGAATGTCACGGAATATTATTGTTCTGTAAGAAACGACCAGCAGGATGATTTCAGAGGGGCCTGGAAAGACTTATATGAACTGATGCTAAGGGAAATGAGCAGAATCAGGAGATCATTATGCATGGCAACAAGAAGACTATATGATGATCAATTCTATGGGCATGGTTCTCTTCAACAATGAGAAGTTTCAAACCAGTTCCAATTGTTCAATGATGAAGAAAGCCATCTACACCCAGAGAGAGGCTGTGGGAACTGAGTGTGGACTACAACATAGCATTTTCATGCTCTCTGTTGATGTTTGCTTACATTTTGTTTTCCTTCTCAGGTTTTTTTTTCTTGTAGATCCAACATTTCTTGTACAGCAAGATAACTGTATAAATATGTATACATATATTTGATTTGTCATATATTTTAACATAACTAACATGTATTAGACTACCTGCCATCTTAGGGAGGGGATGGGGGGAAGGAGGGAAAAATTTGTAACAAAAGGCTTTGCAAGGGTCAATGTTGAAAAATTACCCATGCATATGTTTTGCAAATAAAAAGCTTTAATTTAAAAAAAAAGGTAGATAACAGTGATAACACATTATCAGTGTTCTGGAGTTATGAAGGGTCATTGCATTAATTAGGTTTCTTTTCTTTCAAATTTGTATTTATTTATAATATTGTTGGAATTGTATAATTTATTCTCCTCAATTTATATCAATTCATAAAGGTCTCAGATTTTTCTAAAATTGACCATTTCACCATTTCATGTGACATAATAATATTCCATTACATTTATATTTCATAATTTTTCAACAGATGAACATTGCCTTAAGGAATTTCTAATTCTTTGCCACTATGAAAAGAACGGCTATAAAGATTTTTGTGAACATGGGTACTTTTCCTCTTACTTGATTTTGGTGGAGTAGCTAGTCTTAATCCTTCAATAGGCCTCAATCAAACTGAAACCTGGGAAAAGAACATAGTTTTTTTTTAAAAGGCCAATGTCTCTCATTGCATCCAGAGCCCTCTACAATGATTTTGTCTTTCCTTTCCTTTTTCCTTCTCTTTTTGCATTCCCTTTCTGTTTCTCTTTCCTTTTTTTCCCTTTTCTTTTTACCCTTTCTTTTCCTTTCCTTTCTCCTCCTTCCTCCTTTCCTTTCCTTTCCTTTTTCCTTCCCTTTTTCTTCTCCTTTCCTTTTTTCTTTCCTGTCCTGTTCTGTTCTTTTCTGTCCTGTCCTTTCCTATTTTTTTCTTCCCTTTCTTTCTATCTTCCTTACTGTCTCTAGCTCCACATAGCATATCAAACCCTTGCCTATGGGTAATCTTCCCCAAAAAATGTAAATTTTGATCTGTGAAGCCTTCAAAATATCTTGGGGTTTACAGATTAGATTTTTTTTTTCTTAAGGATCTTACCTTAAACTCTGGCTCTCATTGATAAGTCAACAGTAAGTCTAGGGTGAATAGGAATTTGTGGAAAGCCTCTGAATTCTATTATTATCCAAGTTATCTCAGGAAATCTAGATGAGTATCTCAACACATTGGATGGACCATTTTTGAAGGGCTCATAAGAGAATGAGTGTCATCCAAGATAAAGAAGCTTGACTGAATTGTGATCTTCATTACTAAAGAAAGTATCCACATTTATGAAATCATAGAAGGGATCTGTACTTGATGGTAAAAAACAAAGTCTCACAATATTTTCAATCATTTCTTCCTCTTTTTAATTTTTCTTTCTTTAAAAACTAAGAATATTTACATGGAATCTTAAATTGGGACAAGTTCTTATATCCAGAGAAACAATTTCTGATCAAAGAGGATGTTTATTAAAGGTAAGGGAAAATATAATATGCTACAAAATCAACTTGAGGATAACCTCATGCTCTGTAATTTTCTGCAAAACAAAACAAAAAACTCATGTCCTAAAGAAAGAAGTGCTGCTCTTAACTGTCTTCTTCCTCTGTTTTAAAAGGAGATAAAGTCTACTAGTTGGAACAGTTTCATTTGAATCATTTGAAACTAGTTGAAACAGTTTCTGGAATCATTTAGTTGTATGAACACTCTTATAAATCAATCTTTTAGTAATATGAGCACTCATAAATCAATCTTTTATTAAAAAATGGCAGTTGGTGTCTTTATTTTTGCCTATTTATCATTTGAGAGTCAGACAATGTATTTAAATAGGAGCTCTATATAATTGTGTGTGTGTACTATTTTTGGGGGGGGGGCCTGAGGCAATGGGGGTTAAGTGACTTGCCCAAGGTCACACAGTTAGGAAGTATTAAGTTTCTGAGGTCAGATTTGAACTCAGGATCTCCTGATTTGAGGGCTGATGCTCTATCCACTGTGCCACCTAGCTGCCCCATGTGTACTATCTTCTTACCATGCTCATCCTTTGTTAAAAGTTGTTATTGCTTTTGCTTTTTCTTTGATCAATGGCCTGATTGCCCAGAGTCAGCTGATTCTGAAACAAATGCTATGTGTATCATCAGTCTTCTCTTTTAAACTATACCCAGTTGCATATTTTGGAATGTTTGTTTATATTAATATATTCTTTTCCTCTGTTCTATCTCTCTCTTTTTTAAAAAAATATGAATTGATTTAAAATTTTTATTGATATTTTCTTTTTCTTTCATCATGATTATCCTATGTATCCTTCCCTTTCTCCCTCCTAGGGAGTCATAACATATAACAAGTAATATTTTTTAGAGAAGAAAAAAAATAAGTACAAGTGATCAATACAGTTAAACAGTCCCCCCCCCAAAAAAAGTGCAATATGTAATACCTGCAGACCTTCCCATCCATTTAAGGGTAAGTTAGAAGTATTCTTTTATAAATCTCCATCTGAGTCCTGATTGTTCTTGATAATTTTGTTACATATACTTTTTAGTTTTTTAGGTGTATGACTTTTTTTTTCTATTTATATTGCTGTGTATTGTTTTCTTGACTCTACCTACTTTACTCTGTATCAATTCATATAGATAGATCTTTCCATGGTTCTCTGTATTTATCACACAATCAATTCTTAAGCACAATAAATTACATTCATGTATCACAATTTGTTTAACTATTCCCTAATTAATGGGCATCTCCATTGTTATCAATGCTCAGTTACCACAAAAAAAGTTACTATAAATATTTGGAGTTTTGGGGACTTTCTTTTTATCATGGCTTTTTGGGGGCATAAATGCAATAATGAAGTCTCTGGTTCAAAGAGTATTTTATTTTAGTCACTTTATTTGAATAATTCCAAATTGTTTTGCAAAATGTTTATAGCACTTTATAGCTCAGCAACAAAGTATTCAACAATCCCTTCAATACTGACTTGTCATTTTTAGTCATTTTCCCCAGTTTGCAGTGTGTAAGGTGAAATCTCATTTGCATATTTCTTATTATTAGTATATTAGAGCATTCTTTCATGTGGTTATGAATACTTTGCAATTTTTCTTTTGAGAACTGTTCATTTCCTTTGACCACTTATTTTGGGGAAAATGTTTATTAGTCTAATAATATATTTATTGTTTATATATCTTATATACCAAATCTTTATCAGAGATGTTTCTTACAAAGTTCACCTTTCCCATCCTACTTTGACCTCTTCCCTTATTATCCTAGGTGCATTAATTGTATATGTGAGAAACTTTTTAGTTTCATGTATAACTCTAGTTCCAAAGCTCCAGACTATAGTATTCTCTTCATTGGTGAAGATGAATACTCTGCCCTACATGAGGGATAGGCTGGAATTAGTAAGAACAAGTCAAACTTAGAATTGCTTCAGGTGTTTCTGACTTGTATCTCTGAAAGAGAAGATGGATAAAGCCAACCCTACTTCAGTTTTCTGAAGGAAAACTCTCAGAAGCTAACATGAAAGGAGATGACGGTCTCTATGTCTATGTCCCTATCCTCAACTTGCTAAAGACTTAGGGAAATATCTGTCTGGTGAGATCTAAAACTTTCTCTTCATTGATCTGAGTTTCCTCACTTCTAATGAATAAGTTCTTTCAATCTATGTTGTCTGGTATATATATGTATATGTATTTGTATATATGTGTATACACACACACACACACACACACACACACACACCTTCTTTGATTTCTGTTTTGCTACCAATTTATATAAATGACTTTTCTTGGCTAAGTGCTAGGTGTATGCATAATGAAACTGGTATTTGGTAAGAAAGAGGTCAAATATTGAATATAAATTTTAGGGTCCTTTTTCTCTCCAATAATAAAATAATGATTAGAAATTAGATTGAAGTTGAAAAACTCATCGTTTCTACTTTAATAATATTTAAAAGATCAGATAAATATATTTAGCCCAAGGCTCCCTCTCTGAGGAGAGTATTCTCTAGACCCCACTCCCTGCTTCCCCATGTGACAATGATTAAAGTTTCTCTTTGAAGAGGCTAGAAATGTATGTTTCTTTTAAGCCACGTATCATCCTTATAGTACATATTGGGGGATAATTCTCACAACACATGGGCCTCAATCCACAAGTAATCAAAATTATATATTTTGTTTTGTAATTGTCTCTATGTCTTACTTGATTAAGAATACATTTCTCAGCCTTATCTATGAGAAGCTTATGATATATTTCTCTTCTAATATTTTTATAGCATAATCTTTAAAACTAAAGTCATATATTCATTTAGAATATATTGTAAAATTTGCAGTAAGTAGTAGATCTAAGCCTAATTTCTTTAGCTTTATTATCATTTTTACCAAATAGTTTTTTTCCCTAGATAACTCATGTTTTTCAATTTACCAAACACTGAATTATTATATTCTTTTGTTTCTGATTCTCCCTTTTCTAATCTGTTCCACTGATCTCTCTCTCTTTTTCTATACCAACACTAGATGATTTTAATGACTCCTGCTTTATAATATAGTTTGAAGTCTAGAGGTAATTTTCCCTTAGAGAGAATAAAAGGTTTCCCACATTCCTATTACTCCTAATTTTGCTTGATATTATAGATCTTTTGTTTTTCCAAATAAATTTTGTTAGCTTATCAAATTAGTAGTTTTATTGGCATAACATTAAAAATGTAAATTAGTTTTGGTGTTATTGTCATTCTGCTTATACTGATATAGCTTAGCCATAAGCACTAAATATCCCTCCAGCTATTTAAATTATTATTTATTTTCTTAAGGAGAATTTTATAATTTAATCTCCATAAGCCTTTTATATGCTTTGGTACATTGATTCCAGGTAATTTATGTATTTCATAGTTGTTTGGAATGAGATTCCCTTTCTTTTATTGCTTTTTCATTTTGTTATGATAATACAGAAATGATGTTGATTTTTGAGAATTTATGTTGTAGCCTGCATCTTTGTGAAAACTATCTTTCCTCCATCCTTGAAAGCAGTGTTCATGATATAAATATGAAAGGTCAGAATATTATGCAAGTTTTTGTCCTTTTTCATTTTTTAATATGAAAAACAATTTTAAACTCAAGTGAAGTCACAGGTAGGTATAAGATATATCTGTTAACTTTATTTGGAGGATAAAATTAAGTACAGTAGAAACATTTTTCCCATTTAGTATTAGAATGAATTATATAACAATAACAACAAATAGCAGTTAAAATTCATTTTGTATTTTAAGATTTACAAAGCCCTTTATATATATTTTCCCTTGATTCATTGATATTAAAATCTGCAAAGTAGAAGCAATTATTAACTCCTTTTTAAAGAAAAAAACAGGCTTATAAATTAAGTGACTTCTCCAGAGTCACAACTAGCAAATAGAGTCACAACTAGCAAATATCTGAGTCAATATTAAAATCCCAGAATTTCTAAATCCAAATCTATTCTATCTGCTATATAATTCTGCCTCTCAACTGATACTTTTGCTACATGTTCAGTGAAGGAAGGAAAAAAAAATTTTTAATATTTTATTTAGACTAAAATTAATTTAACTTTTCTACTTATAGAAAGATGGTCCAGGATTATTTTAGCAGCAGTAAGAACCACTTTGGAATTTTTAATGTGCTATGGGTAATTTATAAAGCTGATAACTGAGGGATTTCTGCATTAAATTTGAAAAGTTATATAGTCATGATGGGCTATGTGTCTATAACTATAGGACTCTTATTGGGAGCTGGTGATGACAAAGATAGGTGAATTATTAACTTTCATCATTAAGGCATTATATTTTTGGGCTAATTCCTATAGGCAGTTGTTCTTTAGTCATTTTTAGTCATACCTAACCCTGTGATGCAGGTAGGGTTTTCTTGGCAAAGAGCAATTTGCCAATTCCTTCTCCAACTCATTTTACAGATGAGGAAACTGAGTCAAAAAGAGTTAAGTGCTTACTTAAGATCATATAACTAGTAAATGTCTGAGATAGAACTCTATTCATTATACCATCTAGATGCCCAATCTAATGTGTTTTTTTGCTTTCAAGATGATTGCTTGTTTTCAGGACTTAAGGCTTTCTTTCACTTTATAGAGGTTATTAGGAACCTAGATATAAGCAACAGATAAGGGCCTAAATTTTTCCTACTCTTTTCTGTCTTTCTTCTTTCTGAAAGTGTCTCAGAGGTCATCGAGTCCAATTTATACTAGAGCACAAATCCTCTCTGACAAGTACTTATCTACTTTTTACCTAAACATCACCAGAGACAAGAAATTCTTCATGAAGCAGCCCATCCTATTGTTTTTAAACAATTCTATTTATTAGGAAGTTTCCTTATATTGAGTGAAAAATCTTCATGATTATAACTTTTACCCATTGCCCTATTTTTTTCTCTTGAACTAAGCAGAACAATGTTAATCCCTTTTACATGTGGTTACCCTTTAAATATGTGAGAAAGCTGCTATATCCCTCTAAATCTCCTTTACTCTAATCAATTAGAGCTTGTTTAAAGAATCTATTAATAAGGATTGAGTCTCTCTTCCATCCTTGACAAAAGCCAATGATCTTTCTAATGAATTACAGAAGCATCCTTCTCTCACACATGGGGCTCCCAGAATAATTATCTCAGGTTCAAAAGACCCTATAGGTTCATATCCATTTTTTAAAAAGTAATTCTCAAACCCTCACATGTATTTACTTTTTCTTTAGTCAGTCAGCATATATTAGTTCAAAGTAAGATCATTTATGATTTAGATTTGCAATAGAAAGTTCCCTTTTATCAACCTCTATTAACCTCAGAACATTCACTCAGAAATATACATACTTTTAATAGAAAGAGTCATCTATAAGGAGCCCAACCATGAAGAATGTATGTGAAAGGGAAATTAAAATGCCCAACACTGCAGTATCCATGATGTCCCTGATGATGTCATCATAATGCTTTCAGTTGTAGCTATGGAATCCCTATTTATTTATTTATTTATTTTAATTGTCTCATTGGGCTCTTAGAGATTGCTCCTGACTAGGAACAGGATTTGTGCTGGGTATGTTGCTTCACATAGTCTGCCACATAGTGCCAATTTTCAAAAAGAAATGGAATAGCTAGGTGGTATAGTGATTAGAATTCCTTGTCTACAAGACCTGAATTCAAATCTACTCTGACACTAATTAGCTGTGTGACTAGGGGGAGATCACTTGGTCTCTGTTTGCCTCAGTTTCCTCAATTGTAAAATAGGAATAATAATAGCATCTACCTCTTTCAGGATTGTAAGGATCAAATGAGATAATATTAAATAAGATATATTAAAGTGCTTAGCTCAGCATCTGGCACACAGTAGGTGCTATATAAATGTTAGATATTATTATTGTTAATTGTTATCATCCCTGCTGGCTCACAGCTTTTCTGGCCAATTCCTCTGAGCCTTCTGGTATTTCTGCTAGGCACTATTCCCTGCTACTATCTTCTAGGCTCATCTCTTTAGAGCCAGCAAAGTCATTTCAACTTCAGTAAGCTAGGATGTAGTGGCAAAAACCTCTCCATGATAAGCACAAGCTGACAACTCTTTAGTCATAACCACCACACCCTGCTAACAAAAGCTAGAAGTCCTCAGGCTAAGATTAGGTCTTTCCTTTTCAACCCATGACTAGAGCAAGATCAAAGCCTCTGGTTGTAGATAGCTATCTAATTTAGGGTTCCACACTCTTAGATAGTCCCAAAATCCTCTCTGGCTTAGCTTCAAATAAATTTGAACCAGAACAAAATGTAACCTGAGGAGGCAAGGCCAGTGCTCTCCATTCACACAGGCCACATTCCTGCCTTAAATATGAGTGTCTGTCATCAGCAAAGCCTCATTGCTTTGGTGGTATATTTTGACTAGTGAAAAACCTCAGGCTTTTTATACTAAAAGATAGCACACAGAACCAAAAACTATAGTCCAAATTTGGCATGACCAACATAATGAAGTGAAATTATCTCCTTTCTCATTCTAAATACTACACCTTTGTTATTAATGTACCCTAAGTACATCTACGTTTTAGTTATTGTTATTCCACATTGTTGACTTTTATTGAATTTACTTAAAGTCTTTTAAACAAACAAATAGAAAACCCTGTCATGTTAAAAAAAATAATAAGAAGAAGTGGGAAGAGTGTGAATAGGGTGGTAATTGTATGAGTAGAAAGAAGAAGCCATATGAGAAAACTGTTGTGGTGGTAGAAACTACAAAATTTGGCAATTGATTGAGAATGGGGTGAGGGAGACTGAGTAATTGAGGATAATACCAAAATTATAAAGCAAGGAGATAAAAAGCATGGTAATATCTTCAAAAGAAATAAAAAAAGCTTAGAAAAAGAATGGATTTTGGAGAGAAAAATTATCAATTCTGCTTGGACTTGTTAAGATTGAGATGTATCCAGAATATGAGTATTAAATGTAAAACATACAATTGGTGACACTGAATTGACTTTTAGAAAAGAAACTAGGGATATAGGCACCTACACGCACATATACATATACATGTACATATATACATATACACTCACATAAATATATATACATACTATAAATATATACATAATGCATGTGTATATATACATACATACATATATGTGTGTAATATGTGCATATTTGTGTGTGTATTCAGTTTTTCAGTCAGTCATGTCTGACACTTCTTGGCCCCATGGACCAGAGCAGGCCAATACTGTCTATGGAGTTTTCTGGCAAAGATACTGGGATGGGTTGTCCTTTCCTTATCCAGTGAATTTAAGGCAAACAAGTTAAGTCACTTGCCCAAAGTCACAAAACTATTGAATATCTGAGGCTGAATATGAGTTTGGATATTCTTGATTCCATGCCCAGCACTAGATTCACTGAGCCACCTAGATGAAATATGAGTGTGTATAAGTATGTATATCTATATGTGTGTGTATGTATAGGTGGTAAGTACATGTATGTATACATACATAAGTATTTGTGTGTATATAGATATAAGTATATATCTATACATATACATTTATACATATACATGTATTTGTATATTAGACATCAACATATAAATGATAATTAAAACCATAGGAATTGATTATGTCACCAAGAGAATATAGAAAAAGGAAAGAGGGAAACCTAGGACAGAATCTTTTTTTTTTTTTTTTTTGCTTAGGCAATTGGGGTTAAGTGACTTGCCCAGGGTCACACAACTGTTACGTGTCTGAGACCAGATTTGAACTCAGGTCCTCCTGACTTCAGGGCTGGTGCTCTATCCACTGCGCCACCTAGCTGCCCCTGGACAGAGTCTTTAAGAGCAGCCAATGTGTCAAGAGAACATCCTTAGGGGATGTGATCGAGATCAGAGATCAGCCAACTACAGTTCCTGATCCAAATATGACCCACTGCCTATTTTGTATGGCTTGCTAATAACTATGACTGATTTTTACATTTTTTTAATTTTATGTATTTTCTAGAATGATGCAGATTGCAACCCTTCCTTGTGCTCTCACTCTTCATAACTCTTGTCCATATTCTCTTGTAAATCCTCCATACGGTTTCTATCTATCACTCTTTTGCTTTTCTTTTTTCTCTTGGTATTAATTAGGTGGATCTGAATGGAGCAAATTGGCTGCTCATTAAAAATTTCTTCCTCTTATCAAGTAACTGACTTGCTAATCTTTTAAGTCCTTCCTCTCTTTGATGACATTCATATCTTGTGCATAATTCTTCTCATCCATTATCCATCCATCCATCTAGCTACCTACCTACCTATCTACCTACTTACCTATCTATTTATCTACTTTCCTCATTGAATAGTTAACAAAAAATAATACATTAAGCCTTAAAAGGTCAGTGAGGTGGTACAATGGGTAGAGTGCCTAGTCTGGAGTCAGGAAGACTCATCTTTGTGAGTTAAAATCTGGCCTCAGATACTTACTATCTGTGTGACCCTGGGTAAGTCACTTAACCTTGTTGGCATCAGTTTCCTTATCTGTAAAATGAGCTGAAGAAGGAAATAGTAAACCATTCCAGTATCTTTGCCAAGAAAACTCCAAAAGGGTCCCAAAGATTTGGACACAACTGAAAAATAACAAAACAATAACAAGCCCTAAAAACAATCATGCATAATTCAGCATAACAAATCTCCACATTTTCTATGTTCAAAAATCTGACTCCAGGCCAGAACTCTATCCATTGAACCACCTATCTGTCCATTTCCAGTAATATGAAGTGTAAAATAAGTATATCCATTGTCACTCCTACTATTTTATATAATTCTTGAAATGTTAGCTGTAGCAATAAGATGATTTTAAAAATTAGGAAATAAAAGAGGCAAAGTTATCACTTTGCAGTTAATATGATGAGGATACCTTAGAGAACCCTAGAGTAAACTAAAATTAATTGAAACAATTAAAATTTCAGTATAAAACTCAGTAAACAGGATAAAAACTAAATATACATAAATCATCAGCATTTTTGTTTATCGTTGATATAAATCAACAAGAATAGCTAAAAAGAGAAATCCCATTTAAAATAAATTTGTAATGTACAAAATAATATTTGCTTAATTTAATTTACTTAACAAATTTATATACCAAGATGCACATAAGAACTATATGAATAGTTATATTCATGTGCATGAAAATAACTATATGAATATAACTATAAAACATTTTATAGAAGAAAAAGCATTTTATAGAAGGAAATTATTCATAAATAATTGGAGATATTCATTGTCCATGGGTAGGCTGAGCTGATAAAATGAAAAAAAAAATTATCTAAATTATTTACTTAGTGCCATACCAATCAATCTATCAAAGGATTATTTTATAGAAAAAGAGAAAAATAATAACAAAATTCATCTGAAAGGGAAAAAAATGTCAAGAATTTTAAAGGAATCAATGAAAAAAAGTGAAAAGCAATGGGATCTAGTAATGATAGTTGTGAAAATTTACTATAAAGCAATAAATATTTAAATAATTTGGAATTGGTTAAAAATAGAGTAGATCAGTAAAACTGAATAGGTGCATAAATATACAGAAGCACAATAAACTATAATTCATAAATCCCCAAAAGCTGGCTATTAGAAAGACCCACTATTTGGCCCCCCCAAAAAAAAAATCTAAGAAAACTAGAGCATATTTTGGCAGAAATTAAGTTAAGATTAACATTTTATATACCAAAATAAGATACAAATAGATATATAACCTAGCTATAAAAGACCACATCATGAAAAAAATAAGACACCAAATAAGAAAGTCCTTTCAGATCTACGGATAAGGAAAGAGTTCATTGCCAAAAATGAGATATAGTAGATCCAAACAATAAAATGAGTAATTTTGATTACATAAAATCTACAAATTAATGTCTAAACAGTCCAACATAGTTAAGATTAAAGAGGAAACACACAAATAGGAAAACTTCCACAATCCACTTCCATGAGAGCAAATCCATATTTTATGGATACACTAATATGAGATTCTCTGTTAAAAGGTGGTCCTAAGAGGATCTTTGTGGGATAATACTTGACAATCTAGAGGACACAATGTTTGAGCTAGTTGTAATGTTTTACAATTTTAAAATTGCTTTCATCATCTCATTGAGCCGCTCTGCTTTATTGCTATGTGCGCTACTGTATTCCCTCTGATATTACATTCCCTTTTGTTCTGCCTATAGTTTCAGTTATTTGTATACTATCTCTTCTCTGAGAATATGAATTCCTTGACTTTGGGGCCATGTTTTTGCCTTTTTTTTTTTTTTTTTTTTTTTTTTGGTATCCTCAGAACATACTACCATACCTGGCATCTGGTAAGAACTTATTAAATGCTTGTTGACTGTTGACTAACCACCCATTTGAACTCTTGCAATAGCCTTCAACATATCTTCCCATTTTTGTTCTCTTTCCCTTCCAATTCATCTTTTATAGTGCTGTATGACATTTTTTATGTGCTTATCTCATTGAGACATATCTCAATGACTGAGTTCAGATGCCAAAATCCTGTGCAATTCTCTTTCCAAAAGTACCTTATACAACTTTGCCTCAGAATCTATGTTGTAGAAGTCATTGGGCTATCCAGTTTCCAAGCCTTTGTTCAATCTGTTCCCTATTCCTAAAATATGCTTTCTTATCTGAGTAGGGGAATTCCAACAAATCTTTAATACCCAATTCAGATAGCACCACTTCTACAAAATCTGTTATGACTTCCTTAATCAGCAATTGTCATTTCTTCCATACCCTACATAGAACATTGTTTTTATTACATAATTCTTGCTTTTTATACATGAAATGACATATTATAATTATATATGTATATATTTTTTCATACTTCTAGTTGGAAAACTCCATTAAATTAGAGAGAATTTTTATTCATTTCTTCCCTATGCCTAACAGCATTATGCACATTCACAGAAAGCTTGGACTTCTAAAATTAATTCCAAATCTGAATGGCATGATTGATTTTGTTATCCTGGGTTCAACTATATTGTTTCCTAAATTCAAATTTGCTTTCAAGTTAAAAAATGCTTTTTTTTTCACTTTAAGAATTTGACAGCTCAAGATAGTTTTATTTAGTGTATCCATTTCTGTTAATTAGTTTAAGAAATACAGAATCACAGAATTGGAAAGAACTTTATTGCCTATCTAATACAGTGAAAAAATAACCCCATACAACATATCTAACAAATGGTCATCTAATCATACTTTGACTTCTAATGTGAGGAAAAGCAATACTCCTCAAGCAGGCAATTCCATTGTTAGATAACTTAAATTTTTAGGAAGTTTTTCCTTACATCAGACCTAAATCTGTCTCTCTACCATTTTTACCCATTGTTCCTATTTTGTCTTTTAGTGCCAAGAAGAACAAGTCTAATTCCTCATCAAGGTTAGATTTCTTAAGGTACTTGAAGAGATCTATCAAGTCACCCCTAAAATTTTCTTCTCTCAGGTTAAATATCTCCAGTACCTTCAATAGATCTTTATATGACATGAGTTACTAGTTATTTTGTTTGTCTCCCCCAGATGATTTCAAGTTTATCTACAGTCTTCCTGAACTGTGATACCTAGAACTAACTAAACACTATACAGGAAATAGAGCTACAGATCTTAGAATCTAAGTTTTTGGCCTCAATCCATCATTCCAAAAGTGCAAAAAATGTTTCTAACAAAATTCTCAGACTGTCTTCTTCCATATCTTCCATAATGTAATCCTCCATTCAGAAAAATATCAATCCTCTTCTCTGTTTCCTGCTCCTCTTCTTCCCCTCCTTTTTCTTCCTTCCTTTTCTCTTCATTTCTTTGGGAAACTTCATGACCAACACATGTGTATCTATCTATCTGTCTATCTATCTATCTATCTATCTATCTATCTATCTATCTATCTATCTATCTGTATATTAAAATGTTTGTATATTTGTATAACATATAAATTATTTATGCATTTACATATATGTGTATATATAAATAAAATGCATTCTTTCCAACTTAGGTAAAGGTTTTCTACATCAATAATATGCACATTTATAAGTTATTACTTTATACTAGCATTTAGCTGTTTTCATGTGTAACTCTTTTCTTCCAAATAAAACATACAATGATTAAAGATTAGTGGGTTTTTTTGTGTTTTGTTTGTTTATTTGGGGGTTCTTGACTTTTATCTTGCCACTGGACCTGAATAACTCTGTAAAAGAGAAAGTAAAGCTGATGAGTTTAAGCAATTCTGCTTTACTTAAATCCAATTGATGCACAAGCCAAGACATCACCCACTGAATTCATTGGCTCTCTTCAAAACAAAGGACAAAGAAGAAATGCATAATAAATGTTTCTCAAATTATATATTTGAAATTGTGAACATATTTTTTTAAAAGCTAACTTTGCTATTTCAACTTGCTCATTCTATAATAGGTGTTCATGCATCCTGGATCTCTTAAGTGTGCTTCAGGTTTCAACATGTACAAAGTGCACATTTAGGGGTAAAATACATTGATGTTAAAATACAAGCAACACCTTAAATCAGTGTCCTCATCATAATTTTGTTCCTATGGCAATTTGTCTTATTAATTTTAATCACTTTCTATATAATGGTGAACCCCAAAAACTTCTAATAGCATAACCACATTTGCCACTGTTAATTTAAAGGCTTGCTAATAATTGTGTTGATAAAATTAAAAGCAGCCCATATAAATACAATAAAACAACTTGATAATTCCATTGGAAAACTAAGTAAAAAATACCAAACTAATTCTGGTACTGAAAGGGGCATTAGAAATCATTTAGTCCAACTTCCTTCACTTTACAGTTAAGAAAACTGAGCCCCAGAGGAGTTGAGTAACATATGACATCATGTAGTTACTTAGTTGTAAAAGAGAGAATAGAATCTGTCTTATCACTCCCAACCCAATATGTGTACTCCCCTTCTGCAATAATGTAGCAGATAGGTGGGAAAAGAAGGATTAAGATTTCAGTTCTAAAAATAATAACAATTATAATGATGATGATAATTAGAATTTATATAGTGTCTACTATGGACAACGAACTTTGCTAAGTGCTTTGCAAATATTATCTCATTTTATCCTCACAATAATCCTGGGAGTTAGGTGTTAGAATTATCCTCATTTTGAAATTGAAGAAACTGAAATAAATGAAGATTAAGGGACTTGCCCAAAGTACAAACTCTATTTTACTACCTGGCTAATTCAATTCAATGAATATGTAATAGAATTTAAATATAACAAAGTCCCTGTTTACATGTAACTTCTAGTATAGCTATACACACATGTATCTATATCTATATATATTTCTTCACAAATACTTATATTACAAAATGTATACTTTGTATCTGAGGTGCAAAATAAAATGTCATATGAGCTCTGAGTGGGTGAAGTCTTGAATTGTAATAGAAAGTTTCCTGAAAGATATATCATTTATTGAGCTTTAACTGTTGGGTAGAAATTCAACAGATAAGTTGGTTAAAGAATGGTGCCATTTTGTCATTTCAGACACTGTATGCAATCTAAGGAAAGGGATAGAGGCAGGAAAATTGAGGGCATGTATAGATACAGAGGAAAGTTTGAGTGAAGAGCAGACTGTGTGGAAGGAAATGGTATAAAAAATGGTATAAAAGAAATGGTATTTAAAAAAAAATAATAAAGCAAGAAAGGGAAGGTTAGTGCCAGATTGTAGAGAGCATTGGAAGCCAGGCCTTTTTTTTTTTTTTTTTTTTTTTTTTGGTGTTTATCTGATAGGCAATAAGGAGCTATGAAAGTGTTTGGAGCAAAAAAGATGTGACCAGAAAGAAAAAGAGAGCCATCTTCTAATTAACTATATTAATATTTTATATTCTGGATTTAAATACCAAAAAGAAGAGCATTTCTTTTTAGATAGTAAGAACATAAAAAAGAATTCCATAAATACTGTGAATTCTCCATATTATAAATGTATTCTTCAAGAAGGCCAAAGGCCTTACAGATATACATACAGAATAGCATCAAAAAACTGAAACTAAATTTACTATAAAATAGAGATTTTGTGATTACAAATATAGTAGTCATTATAGAATCAGCTATTTGTGTCCAGCAAGATCAATGCCTTTTAGGGAAAGTAAACACCAAGTTAGGGGAAAAAAAGAGAGATAAAGATTAGAAGCAGGCACTTAAGATTATCAAAGTAGGTAAAACCCAATCTGTTTATAAAAGTATCAACTGTGAAAAATTAGATAAAGGGGCAGCTAGGTGGTGAAGTGGATAGAGCACCAGACCTGAAGTCAGGAGGACCTGAGTTCAAATCTGGTGTCAAACACTTAACATTCCCTAGCTGTGTGACCCTGGGCAAGTCACTTAACCTCAATTGCCTCAGCAAAAAGCAAAAAAAAAAAAATTAGATAAAAATGAAGAAAATTACTTTCTAGAGAAGTTTAGCTAATGAAAAATAATTGTCACAATAAAGAGAGTATAAAGTCCAGAAAAGACTTACAACTCTATTAAGAGAGATGGCAACTAAGGGAATCGGCTTGTAGTACCAGACTGTTGCTTGTACTACCAGATTGTTGGGAAATATTGTGGAAACATAAAGTAAAAACAAATGATAGAATAAAATCTATTATGTTTCACATGAGACTAAAAAAGGCATGTCACAATCATGATTTCAGCTAGGGCAAGAATAATTGATACCAGGAAAGACAAAGGAACTATATTTACCTAAAGGCTGTGTTGGTAATGTTAAAAACCATATTATTAAAATCACATACAACAGATAAAATATTATCTTAAGTTCTTTAAAGAAATGCTAAGAAAAGTTTAAAAAATAGAACACTGAATAAATTACTGAGAAAAAATTAAATATGAAAGTCTTTTAATGATAAATCAACAAAATGTTAAAGAACATATCAATTTCTTAGTATCCCATCATATTTTTCCAGAAATTAATCTTGTCACAATCACAAATGCAAAATCTTTGGCAAGTAATGATAAAGGAAATATGAGAAAAACATAATTTAAGTGATTATTAAGTAGCTACATTTTGAATAATGAGTAGGTCAAGGAATAAATCATTAAAACAAAAAAAATTAAAGAAAATTTCAATAATGACAAATCATACCCCCAAAATAGTGGAAAACATCTAAAGTAGTCTTCAATGGGGAATCATTGAAAATTTACATTAATAGAATAAAAAAGAACCATTGATGAATTACCATGTAATTAAATTTCTACACAGGATTAGGAACTGGTCCTGTGATTTCATTGATAAAGTGATTTTAAGTGATGAAACTTAGCAATACATATCAACACCTCTGAAACATAGTCTTAAAGAGTTTCCTAGAGCACTGAGAGATTAGGTGAATTGACCAGGATAACATAAAAAGTATGTGTCAGAAGTAGTACTTAAGTTTAGTTCTGCTTGTCTCTAAGGCCATTCTCAGACTACTTTATCATGTACTCAGAATTCTAAAACAGTTCAAAAGAAAAAAATCTTGCAAGCATGAGGAGAAATAGAAAGACTTGAAAATAAGAGTATAAAACTGATAAGGTCAAGAGCTATGTATTTTTAAATAGAAAGTAAAATTAAATTATCAAAATAAATAATGAATAAGGTGAGCTCACATCAAGCATAGAAGATACTAGGAAAATTATTACAAACTACAAGACACTATTATAAGTAAGTCAAACTGAAAATTCAAAGGAAGTAGATGATAAATCTACTAAAAATATACAATAATCAAATTAATAAAGCAAGAAATATATATATATATATGCAAAACAATCCAAATTTTAAAAATACTATTGAGCCAGCCATGAATAAACTCTAAGGGAAAAATACACACTGATCTAGGAAGATTTATATAGAAATTCTATCAAATGTTCAAAGAATAATTACTGCACATTCTATAAAAATACTCTCTGAAATAGAAAATTTCCTCTCAAGTTGCTTTTATGATCCTAGTACTCAAAACCAATCATTACTTTGGCTAATGTTTCTTGTTAACAATTTTAAATATAATTCTCTTTCTACAGGAAGCCTTTTCCAATCATTCTTAATTTTAGTTCCTTCTCTCTTTCTTCCTTAATTTTAATTTCTATTTAACTTCTATATAGCTTAGGTGGCACAGTAAATAGAGTACTAGATCAGGAATCAGGAACACTAATCTTCCTGAATGTAAATCTGGT
The DNA here is from genome assembly GCA_023553655.1 of Myrmecobius fasciatus. NCBI lineage: Eukaryota > Metazoa > Chordata > Mammalia > Dasyuromorphia > Myrmecobiidae > Myrmecobius > Myrmecobius fasciatus. The sequence continues at coordinate 64,603 of JAJPUD010008440.1, read as the reverse complement.
CTTAGACACTATCTGTATGACCCTGGACAAGTCATTTAACCTTGTTTGCCTCAGTTCCTCATCTAAAGTGAGTTGAAGAAGGAAATGGTAAATCACTCCAATATTTTCATCAAGAAAATCCCAAACAGGATCTCTTTAGTTGTGTTGGGCACAACTGAACAAAATTTGTGATTTTCTTTCCAATTAGATTCTGAACTTTTCCAGGACAGGGACTGCCTTGCTCTTCTTTATATCCCTAATGCTTTCTACAGTTCCTGGCACAATGTGATTTAATAAATGTTTGTTGATTTACTGACTGAATAGCACTTCAATATCTCAAGACTTGTTATAAAAATTAATAACCAATAACATTTAGTAATAATCAAAAAAGAGAAAAGCTTATTAGTCAATTAGTTTTAATAAGACAGAGCCAAGATAAATCAAAAGTACGATGTTTGTTTAGGTTGAGAACATTATGTTGTATTAGCCAGTACTCTATAGCCCAAATTCTTAAACTTCTTTGTAACCCCATATGGAGTTTTGTAACTGAATGAGAGGGTTGTGAAATTATAATCTATTATCAGTAAATGTTTGATTTGTATACCTATATATATATATGTGTGTGTGTGTATGTACATATATATATACACATATATATATATAAATCTACATGCATGAGATCACATAAAAATTTCTTGGGTAAAAAACAGTTGCAAGGGGGAAAAGTTTAAGAAGATTTTCTTTAATAGTACTAATCAAAATCAGAAGGAAACTGTGAGAGAAATAACCTCAGAATTGGAGAGACTGAGTCTTAAAAAGAAAGAATAGCCAGCATGAATAGTGTTTTCCCTTCAAATAAAGACAACCAAGAAATCATTATTGACTTATGCACCACAAAACTTCTTTCTTGCATCCAGAAAATCTTTATGAAAGTGATACACAAATACAGCAAGGTCATGCTGTATATAAATGAAAAAAGAGCTGTTTGATTTTTGTGACTTTCTACAGTACTATTAGGTCATTGTTTCCTAAAAGGAAAAGGAAATAAGAGCCTAAAGCTACCTAAAGATTTGTAAGTCAATTAGCAGGCCCTAATGAGGGTACATTCCTGGGAAGGGGAATAGTGTTGTTTGAACCATGATTAAAAGAGTTGATTAAAAGCAAAAAAGTTCATAGAGGAAACTGGTTCAGAGAATCGTGAAACAGCCCATTACAGGTACAAACCCAAGAGGATCACTTTACTGAATTTGATCTCACCTGGCTGCAGTTCCTTTGGACTCCTCAAAACCTCATCAGCCATGCAAATATTGCAAGATTATGTGGCAGACTTGATTACATACATAAATTTGTTTTACAAGCCAAAGGTATTTCCCAGTATCCTGGAAAATGTCTTCTTTAGGGTGTAGGTGAAAGAAATATTTCTTATCTGTGATATTGTAGTAATTTTATCAAACCTCTAAATACTCAACATTTTCAATGAAATCTACAGTATTGGTGAAGGAAATACATCTAACTGGACACCTTGCAAGGGAAAATAGATAAAATGCTTATTACCCAGATTTTGCTCCATAACTGGATTAGAAGTTCACCAAATTACATATTTAAGATGTCTCTCCTACACAAAAATTGCAGAGAAATAATGAACTCAATCTCTTAATTTACTTTTTTTGGTTTGTTTCTTTTAAGCAAAGAATATGATAAAAAATGTTTCATGTTAATTGTGTGCAGAAGATGGAAAGATATATTTGATTACATAGATTTGAAGCTGTTTGGCTGAACTTAAAGAGTAATCATTGAAGATTTGTTGTTACCTTGGCAGGGATTCTCAATTGAAGGTCATCAGGGATCAATGCTTATTTCAGTGCTCTTTAATATGTTTCTTAGTGATGTCAGTAAAGGCACATATGGTCTGTTCATCAAATCAGATGACACAAAGCAGAGTTAACTAACACACTGGTTCATAGAATCCAAAAAGATTTTGACTGGCTAGAATATTGGCCTGAAAATAATGAAATGAAATTTAATAGGAATAGATATAAAGTTTTATACCTAAGTTCAAGAAATCAACTTCACAAATACAATATATGGGAGGCATGGTTAGAAGTTTGACAGGGAAAAAAAATCTGGGGATTTTAGAACTCTTCCAGTTTAATACAACAACAATGTGATATAACAGCCAAAAAGGTAATGAAATTTTGAGCTGCATTAAATAAGATAAAATTTCTAGGAATAATGGTAGTCCCTCTGCACTATGCTTAGACTTTATTTGTAATAGTGAATTTATTTATGGATAAAACAGCTTTAGAAAAACATCAAAAAGGTAGTGGCTTGCTATTTCCTTTGCCAGTTCATTTTACAAGTGAAGAAACTGAGGCAAATAGGATTAAGTGATTTATCCAAGTCTCATAGATTTGAATTCAGGAAGATGAGTCTTCCTGACTCCAGATTTAGGACTGTTATTCACTGAGCTATTTAGCTGATAGTTAGCTATAATTATTTAAAGGCCTATCATCTGGAAGAAGGAATAGACTTATTCTATTTATCTACAGAAGACAGAACCAGCACTAATGTATTGTTGTAAGGAAGTAAATTTAACCTAGATTTAAGGAAAATCTTTATTACAATTTAGTTATTAGAAAGTGGAATGTGCTACCTTAGGAAGTAATGGGTTCTTTCTAATTAGACATAACAAAGATTGGATGATACTTGATAATATGTTGTATTATTTGGGATATTTTTTTCCAGTTACAGATAGGGCTAGGCAACTACTATGGTACCTGCCAAATTTAAACATTGTGATCACAAATAGAAAAATTACACAGAGAAGGATGGCATTTGCAAAGCTGTAGTGCTTTCAATGACCCCCAAACTGTTCAGCACTGAAAAAGACAATTATTTAACAGTGGCATATAGCTGTAGGTACTAGAACACCAAAACTCTCTGGAGAATTAAAGGTATAAATAACCCCCAAAACAACAGAAAAATGGTTGATTAATAGAAGTAGGCCTCGGTATTTTACAAATAATAACTTGCATTTAAGAACTGACAGAGAAGACATTGTAAAGGATATCAATGATTAGAAAATGAAGTATATTTTTCATGCAGCAGGAATCAGAGATAACAAATAGACTATGTCAAATTTTTATGCACACAAGATGCTTGGTTAGATATTTTATGGAGAATTATTACTGGAAAGTTAGACAAGAATGAAAAATGAGATGACTTAGAAGGATTTTGATTTTTATTGGTGAGGGAACACCCACACTGATGAAATCATTGGTCCTTTAAACACTTGAGTAAGAAAAGTTGTTAATTATTTTTCCAAACTAGTCTTTAAGATAACCACTCTTAATAGAAAAGCTAGGGCAAATGGTGTATAAATGATTATAGTTTATGAATCAGAAAACTATAGCTAAGGAAAAATTAATTTATTTCTACTGAAGAGACAGTCAATAACCATTGTCAAGGGGTTACTTTGCACAACTGCACAAATAATAACAAAGTTCAACTGTAGAAGCAAAAGGTATAAAAGCAGTAAAAGAAATATGTTCTAAAACCATGAGTGAAAGGGCATAGTACTTGAAATGTGAATTAGTATTGTAAAAGAAAAGGCATGTTGGATTCAGTGTCAGGGTATAGGGTTCACTTTCCAGAAATTCAGAACCCATTGTGGGGCCTCAATTTTCTATTTACATATATAATATATGTATATATATACACATACATATATATGCATATATATATACACACACACTGTAAATAAAGGTATGTATATATAATATTTGTATATGTGTGTGTATGTATTGTGCTGTACCAGACAACCAAGAAAATAAAATTAAAATAACAGAAAAAAGAAAGAAGAGGCACAAGTTAGATAAGTCAAAACCAGAAGAAATCAAAAGTTCAACATTCTTTAAACCCAAGAACATTATATTGTATTATATAGTGATTCTACAGTAATAACATTACTCTGGAGGGAATAACGAGGAAAATAAAATTTAAAGAGAGTAGTTTTTAAAATGTGGAAACTGGATATAGTAATGTGTGTTGCTGTTTTTCAGTCATTTTTTTTTAGTTATATCCAGCTCTTCATGATCACATTTGGGGTTTTCTTGGCAGAGATAATGGAACAGTTTGCCACTTCCTTCTCTAGTTTACTTTACAGATAAAGAAAATGAGTTAAGTGACTTGGCCAGGGTCATACACTTAGGAAATATCTGAATTTGAACTCATGAAGACTCCAGGCCCAGCACTCCATCTACTATGATACCTAACCATAATAATCAGTAAGGTTCCCTTAAACTTTTAACCTATGGGGCATGACATACCTATGTTTGTTGTCTAGGCTGGCTTGCTCACCCCAAGCTATACTCTTATTGTAGGTCATAAGATCCCAAAGAGGTAGAATCATCCCTAAACTATAACTAATACTCTCTCAGGATCCTAGGGGCAAACCTGGAGTAGAGTGAGGATTGTTAGAAAGATGATTTATTTCCACTAGTAATCTGTGTAGTCCTATTGAATCCTATCAATGTGTTTTCCATTTACATGAAATCAGCCTATAATAATAGCATCATTAACTCTTCAGCATAAAACATTAACTTAATGATAAGGCAAATATATACATAAACATGACACCAAAGATTACTAATTAAAAAGCAAATGCTAGCATAATCAAAACTTTATAGTACTCCTTTAAACTTGCATCAATTCACACAATGTCTATAGAGGAATGTAGGTACATATTTTTAGGAAACTTGCAGGAGTCACATGTGTAGGGAAGTCTTTATGCTCAAGGAAACGTATAACTCTGGACTGCAGGTTTTGGATGCCCTTGATTCCTTCAGGATCTATATCATGTAAAGTTGCTTCTCTGCTAACTGCTTCTCTTCCATTCTTCTCCTGAGTAAAATCCATCCTCTTTTTCTCCTGATGAAGCAGTGGCAATCTTTTTTCACATAAAGACACACTCGATAGGGAGATGAGAGATATGTTATGGTCTTTCAGTAACTTGGCAAGTCAGTCATTTCTTAGCCTTCAAATAGATCTTTCAAAACATTCATCTGAAGAGCAGGTATCCTCCTAACAGACAGGGAATCTCTACATTTTATATGAAAGACTTTTTTTTTTCATAAGTGAATTTTAACTTTTTTCATTACACAAAGGTTTCTTTTTTGTCTTCTTCATCAACTAAAGTTTTTATATATGAAAGGAACAGCATCTTACACTATGGACTATTTTGTAAAGTAATAATCAACAAAATACTTTCCTTAATTTAAAAAGAGAAAAGTAGATCAATAAAACAGATTCCACAAATAAAAGTCAGAAACAATTGAGCCCAGTTACTCACTATTGGAGAAATCCAAAAACATAAATTACTTGGGGACTAAAACTTCTGGGAGAACTTGAAAGCAATTTGTGAGAAAATAGATCTAGATCAGCAATTTATATAATATTTTGCAGTAAGTTCCAAATGAATATATTCAAATGTACCTGCAAGCCCCTAGACCTGGGTGATGAAGTTTATAATCCTTTCATGACTACCCATCCTGTACAATTCGTTTAAGTTTGAAAAAGGGGTTCTATTTAACATGCTGGAAGCCTTCCTCACTTTGTTTTGATCACATGTGAATATTGATGGAAAAAAGGAAAGAAGGAGAAGAAAGGGAAGGAAAGAAGGAAGGAAAGAAGGAAGGAAGGAAGGAGAGAGGTAGACACACACACACACACACACACACACACACACACACACAGAGTTCCTGTTTGCAAAGAACTTATTTTCTAATTGAGGGAAACAATTCAAATATGAAAGTTCAGTTGTAAAGCAAATGGCAGAGCCCAGAAATACTAAGGATTCATTGTGGGATGAATGGCAAAGTCCAGAAATCCTTAGAGTACACAGGCAGGTTAGATGGCAGGGTCTAGAAGACAATGGTGTAGAACCATTCACTCAAGTGTGGTAAGGACAAGAGGATCTTAGAAGGCACTTATAGGACAGATTACAAGGTCTGTAGGTCTTTAATGTTTTCAACAGGTTATAGTTGATGGCTTTCAGATCATCCAAGTAGTGTAAACTTTCGTGTTAACTCTGAAAATCAGGATGTCTGGCATGCTGTGATCGGGAAATAAGGAGTGGGGATGAGTTCTAATGAATCAGGGATTTTTTTTTTCCATGAATGTATGGGGATGAGAGTGGTTAGGGGTGTTTAGTGTCCAGCTGGAAGGAGTAGGTGAAGGAAAGGAGGAAGGAAGGAAGGAAGGAAGGAAGGGAGGAATGAAGGAAGGAAGGAAAGAAGGAAGGAAGGAAGGAAGGAAGGAAGGAAGGAAGGAAGGAAGGAAAGAAAAATTTATTGTGCCTTCTATGTGATAGAAGTGAGGAGCAAGAGCATGGTAAAGGCTAAGAGATGGAAGATGAAATATCTGGTAAGGAGAATAACAAGTAAGACTACAGAATTTGTAAAAGGAAGTAACATCCAATGAGCTATAGAAGATATAGTTGAGCCAGATCATGAAGAATTTTCAGCACCACAAACAGGTGTTTATGTTTTATCCTAGAAATGGCAGAAAGCTTTGGGAGATTTTTGAGAAGAGAAAAGAGCATGACCGATTTCTGTGAAATATCACTCCACTGTGGTATTCTCATCAGGCTCCAATCTGAAATCCTCCATCAAGCCAAAGAAAATTCTTCATTCTCAAAAATTATTTCAGCTTTGAAATTCAGAATTAATGATCCCCTCCTCCTAATTGGAGGACTCTCCCCAGAATTGTTATTTCGGGAGGCCAAGGACAGTCATCTCTTCATTTTTGAAGTCCAGCCATCCTCCCCTTCGTCTTCTTCCTTCTTCCAGCTTTTCAATCCCTTTTAGGCTTTATCTTGCCCCATCAGAGTGTAAGCATCTTAAGAACAGGGACTATCTTTCTCTTTTGCATATATTTGTATTCCCAGAGTTTAGCACAGTGCCTAACAAATGCCTATTACATGCTTGTTATTTTTGATTGCGTAAAGAATATATAGGAGAAGGGAGAGGCTTGGGCTAGAATGACCAATTAGTAAATAAAAGGAGATGAAGGCCTGAACTTGTAGCCTTATACTCTTGTAGCTATGAGTAGAGAGGAGACAGATAGGAGAGAGATTGTGAAGGCTGATATGGCAAGACTGGCAAATGATTGGATAGGAAAAGTAAGTGAAAATGAGATGTTGAGAATAAAATCACAGCTATAAATCTGAGTATAAGGTAGTGGAACCCAGAACAGACGTAAGAAAATTCAAAAGAGTGGTGACTATAAGGTGAAAAATAATAAGTTCTGTTTTGGGATATATTAAGTTTGAGATACATCTGTTTCAAAATGTGTATCATTCTTTCCTAGTCACATGCACATTTTTGAGGCTTAGAAACTTTTCAAACACATTCCATCATCTTTCATCCATTCAATAACATACAAAGAGAGCTCTGGTGATAGTAACTTCTGAATTCATACAAACATAGGTATCATCTTTTCTATTCCCCAGAATTTCATTGAGACTATATCTAAACTAACCCAGAATAAGGTAATAGAATCCTACTTGAAAAGATCTCATTGAAGGAAATCCAAGGCTTCCTTAGATTAATATCCTAATAATTAATGTAAACCTTGTCAGAAAGTTCTTCCTCCTACCTAACTGAAACATCTCCTGCTGTTGTTTAAGCCCATTTCTTGCTCTGACATCCATGGAAACAGAGAACAGCTGGTCACCATCCCCTGTATTATAACCCTTCATATAAGGAAATGAAACACCCCAAACCAGCTTCCAAATCTGTTCAGCTGTAAAAACATGCTCTTCTTGAGCAATAACAAACAATAAATTAAATGGAATTGGAGTTGAGAAGAACTCCATATTTTACTCTGGGGAAACACCTCAGGCCAGGTTGTACCCGAGTCAGCCATCCTGTGATCAAAGGCACTTTTCCCCCTGGAAACAAATTAGTGGACTGGAGCAGATGGGATTATTAATCAAATCTGTGTTCCCATTTTAGATTGTCCTAAAGAACATCCTCAAGGAAGAGGCCTGGGCTTTATCTTGTTCTGTGCTTTGTAACGATATTGTATGATCTTGGTAAAACACACCACCAAGTCCGCCAGAGCCACGGGGCTCACTTTGAACATCCTGCGTGAAGACTAAAAACTTTTTTTATTAAGGGGGGAGCTTTTGGGGAGGGGTGATAAATCAGGGCAGTTGCACAAGCCACATCTTAGGTGGTATCAATTAGTCGGGTGGAAGCTAGGATACAACCTAATTATCAGGGCTACCCCACCCACAGCTTAATGTTAGCATTCCCATCTTTCCCTGAGGGGCTAGAGAAGAGGGCTCAAGTTTGGGACTTGACAGAGCAGACCTTCCAGCCAGACATGAAGGAGAACGGATCACTCTGGGGGGAAGGGAGAGGAAGAGAAACTGCAGCAGCCAACATTCTCACCCATTCATTCATGGCCAATGGCACAGGGAAAGGGAGCTGGGGTGTTGGAAAGCAACAAAAAAAGAAACTTCAGTTTGCTCTTCTCTCTTTATCTCTGGGTTCAGTTTTTCAATTTCTAGTATTCTACAAGGATACTTTAAAGCCCAGGGCTCATGAGAGTTCCTATTTCATATGTGCATTCTTATTAGAGTCTGGCCAAATAAGTCACTTTCTGATCTGAGACATTTGTGTCCATTTTATCCCATGAAATCTACATGAGTTCACTTTCCCCTTTCTCCATTTGGTATATTTTCTGATGTTCTTTCTTTTTCTTTCTTTCCTTCTTTCTTTTTCTTTCTTTCTTTCTTTTTCTTTCTTTCCTTCTTTCTTTTTCTTTCTTTCCTTCTTTCTTTTCCTTTCTTCTTTCTTTCTGTGTCTTTCTGTCTTTCTATTTCTACCTCAACCACACCTCTCACAATTCTAGTTCACCTGAAATCTTAACATTCAAGATTTCAGAGTCAGACACAGCCCAAACCGCCACCGCCATGTTTGCCCTGGGTTCAGGTCAAACCCCAGGAAAAAACCCACTGAGTTTCCCTTGGTTGGGTCCCAAAACCAGACATTTCTCTCTGGCACCTGAAGCTCAGCCCAGATTTCCTCAAAGGAGTTCAGGAAAGTCTGGATCTTAACCTACCTTTCAGCCTCAGAACCGACCCCTTTCCAGGTGTTCTTTCCCTGTTTTGACATTTTGCTGGGAAAGCTCTGCTCTTTCTCCCCAACCAAAGTACTAAAAAATTGGAAAGGAGGGCTGAAATAACCCTTTAATAACTCTATGTAATATATTTGTCATATAGGTATGTACACATATTCACAGAGGCATAAACAGGTGACAGACTTGCATGTCCTGAAACAATTCTATTTAAACATTCAAATGTAGGTGCTTCTTAATTAATGGTATATAAGAAAACTTGAAACAAAGCCACCACAACATACCATATAGGTAGGTAACCTGAGCAAGGGCTCTGTTCCTTGTCTAGAGAGGTTATATGAGTCAGGCAGAGAAAGAACCTCCTGGGGGCCTTTGGGCAGCTGGTTCTCTTCTCTCTGGGCTGAATTGGAGTTGATAGTTTTTGGTGGGAGGGCTATGACCTGGAAGGAAGGCCTGACATTTGAGATTCAGCCTTTTGTGAGAGAAGGAGTTTATTGAGTTAGATAGAAGAATCAGCTTGCTAACACCAGATTGATAGTAGAATTCTAACTGGGAAATTGTTCTTATCTCCTAAAGTTTCAAACGGACTGGTCTGAAACCTGCCTCAGTAGGAGATATACCAAAATACAAGAGAATCAGCATACCCGGCTAGAGGTCACTATAGATAGAATATTGGACTTAGTCAAGAAATTGATGTTTAATCATGTCCATGTTCCTCTGGATCATACTGTCCATGGGATTTTCTTGGCAAAGATATTAGAATGATTTGCAATTTCCTTTTCCACTGGGTTAAAGCAGAGGTTGACTTAACCAAAATCATATGGCTATGTGAAGTTGAATTTGAACTGAGGTCTTTCTGAGTTCTATCCAATGTCCTATCCCCTAAGCCACTGAACAACCTCAGAAAAAGTTGAATTCAAATCCTGCTTTAGCCACTTACCAGCACTGTGACCTCAGGAAAGTAACTTCACATCACTCAGCCTCAGTTTCCTCATCTTTAAATGGAAATAATAATATTTACTCCCCAGAGTTCTTGTGAAGATCAAATGAAATTTTATATATATAAAATAAAAGCATCTTGCAAATTTTCAAGTGTTACATAAACAACAATGATGACACTGATGATAAGGAGACCAAAGTGGTTCTATAGTAATAACTTCATACTTTGGACTTGTCTCACCTTCATGAAGACTTAGTCCAGCCTGGAATGGTCACCCTAATTTCCATTGTCTCTGAACTCATCCAAGCATTTGCTCTCTATAATATGTCTTTTGGTGTTTATCAGATTTCAACTTTGTTATTTGACTTATTCATGTATTTTCCCTTAAGATTGTAAACTCCTTAAAAGAAGAGATTATTTCAAATCTATTTTGTTTTACTGTATATTGTAAGCATCAAGGATCTGTGATTTTGTTATATATCATTACAACTCACCTATTACAAGAGATACAGATTACAGAGTTACCTGAGGTTCTGAGAGGAATAAGAGTTAACCATTTTCCTACTGTTCTAAGTGTCAGAGACAGAATTTAAGGTCAAGTCTTCTTAACTTCAAGACCATAATTTGACCCACTCACTAAGTCAGTCTGCCTCCTGGGCACAGACTTGAATGGATAAATGAAAACCTTAGTGTTAAACTAAAACCAGTTTCTAAAACTGGTCATACACAGCTCTTACTGTCTTCTGCAAGCACCCTGGGCACCTCTAGAAAGGCTCAATTTGAAGTTATTCATTCTATCAATCTCATTAATTCCAATGTCTTTTTTCAATGTATTGTGCTGAGGGCTTTGATTCTGCCTTCTTTGTTTCCTAATACTTCTGACCTAAAGACATTCATAATAACTGTTCAAAGAAAGCTGATCTAACTAACAATCAGTTAAATCACACAGCTCAGTCAGACTGCTGCATTTAAAGTAGACAGAGATAAGGAACAATGTGCTACCTAATCAGGTTTGAGCACACACAAACTCCTGTATAAAACTGGTTCACTTTACTAGGTCAAGTGATATCTTAACTACACAGTAACATATCAAATATACTCAGGAGGGGAATGGGAAGACTTTAACTTACTGGGGGAAGACCAGGAATGTTGATAGTAAATATGCCAACAAGTATTTCATTCATAACTATCTAAATATGGTCATCTCATTTATCTATATTTGTTCATTGATTCATTTAGCAAATTCTAATTGAGCATCATATTGGCACATATAAAACTCATTCTATAAATCAACAGGGAGCAAAAGGTCTTAGTTTGTCCTTGATTTTCTAATACTGTTAGTTACCCCTTTGTGTATATGATCATAGTTATTTTCATGATTACTATCATGTCACATTTAGTCAGAAATTTTCTTTAGCCTTAGCTTTGATATATATGTCACATGAAGTCTGCTTTGAGGATACAATCATAAGCACAGCAGATTGCAAATGTTAATCCACTTTTATCTCCTATCTTCTGAGAATCCTAGCTTTCTCATTCAAAATGTTCTTGCTGTCCCTGGTTAGATTTTGTCATCTCCTCTAGCTAATGGTATAATGCAAGGATTCTTAGCTTGTACATGCATTTGTGTGTATATGTGTGTGTTAAATCTCATTTGAAGTCTGGTGAATTATATGGACTCTCATTAGTTTTTTGTTTTTTGTTTTTTAATGCATAAAATACATAGGATTAAAAAGTAAACAATTATATTGAAATAAAGTTTTTTTTTCTCATCTTCCCTAACTCCCTGAAATCTATCCATACACTGTGGACCCCAGGTTAAGAACCACTGACCTAATAGAAATGACTCAGAGACTCAAAATAATGCAAAGTAAGGCACTGTATCTAAAATAAGGGGATTAAAAACAACCGCTCTTATTTTATCTCTTGCAAATTTGGGTCATGGTTCTCCTGAAATTTTGTGGAAGGGAAATGATGACAAATAGGGAAGAGAAGGGTCCAGACAATAGATGAGGATGAAGAAAGATTAAAGAAATTGAACAAGGAATCAGGAGAAAAGAGATTCGTTCCTACTATATCAGATCATTGTCCTCTCAGAAGAAAAGAAAGTACATGTTCTACATTCTATTATGGTGCCTGTGGGACAGAATAGATCATACTTCTGAGGCAGATGATGGCCCAGAGATGATAGAGAGCTATTTTCCAGGATCAGCCTCATTTGTAAGTAGAATAGGTAGCCACCTAAGGAATAGGATTTAAATAATATTGAAAGAGTTTTCTATACCAAAATATCTTTTGTTGGTCTGCTACACTGTCTGAAATTTCTGCTATTTGACTTTTGCCTTTGAATTAAGATATTTTATTTAGAGGAAGCCCCAGCCAGATTGTCAGATTAGTTCTTGCACCTTGGGAAGCAAAGAGCAGGGCTTTTCAGAATATGGAACACAGGAAGAGGGAGATTTTGGAAACATGCAGAGTATGAGGTCCTCCTTAGAGAGACCTGGCTTGAGTAGGATACTGATATCCAGAGTTCCTAACCAACCAAAATCATTGTGAGAACTTGCAACACTGGTATGTGACAGGTGCCCACATAAGTAGGGAATGCTAAAGTTTGAACTACTTAACAAGGTTTACTTAGGAATAAGCACGTATAACGGAGTACCTTGCACACAGTAGGTATTCTAAAAGGGTTTTTTTTTTAAGTGACTGAAATTAATTTAAAATGAATTTTCCATATGCCAACTAAGAGCAGAACCTGAGAAGAAAGGAAGGGATTAATTCAGAGGGTAAGGTATTATACTTTGCTCTGTGTATTTGTAGAGCTACTCCATAACAAGCTGTACATTGTCTCAAGAGTCAACAGGATTCAGAAAAACCACTATCTGTTCAGAGTTGAGTCTGCTTTTGGTAACTTCAAACAGGGTCTCCAAAGATAACCAGATCAAACCATATCAGTGCTACACCCCTACTCCAAGGCCCAGTTTACAGTGAAGTGTTCAGAGGCATATTCTACACTTACTGACACAGTGACCTGAATGGAAAACTTTTTACAGGTTGAGGTGAGGGACAGGAAATTAAATGTTTAGAGGAAACAGGTGTTTCATATTGAATTGAAATAATGATAGGGAACCTGTCCTGAAGCTACAAAATGGGGCCTCTAGGAGTTAAAGGGGTTGTCCCTCAGCTTAAGACTTGTCTTGTCATGCTAAGTTGTTGGATCAACATACAGTCTTTTATGCTTCCCCAAGTACTTTAAGGATACCTGTTTAATGGAATCTTTGTCAGGACAATACTATTAATGATTCCCCTTCAGCCCTCAAAAATGTTGCTTCCTTTCCAATAATCCTTCTGGCCATACTACTGGGCTTGAGGCCCCTGTACTGCATCAAAACATCATTGTTAAAAGAATTCAGCAGGCTACAATAACTGTTCAGCAGACTTATACACACATGTATGCATAAACATATACTGCAGACAAATACATTGCAGTATATTTAGTAAATACTAAATAGAAAGAAATAATTAGATAGAAATAAAACATGGCGGTAGCACAGTGGGTAGAATACTGGGTTTAGAGTTAAGGAAGATTCCTCATCTTCCTGAGTTCAAATCCAGCCTCAGACACTTACTAGTTTTGTGACTCTGGGAAAGTCATTTACCCCATTTGCCTCAGTTACCTCATCTGTAAAATGAGCGGATGAAGGAAATAGTAAATCACTCCAAAATCTTTGCCAAGAAAAGCCCAAATGGACTCACAAAGAGTTGGACATGAATGAAAAAAGCAACTGAACAATAACAACATTACTCAGAATTGCTAGAAGTGAGGAATTTCTCCTATTCTTTGCTTGGGGAGTAGAGTAGAAGCTTTCCAAGACAGCTTGTCTTGTGGCCTTAACTTAATAGTACTGTTAATAACTCACCTTAATGTTTCTATACTTTGTCATCCTGACCCATTTTGAATCAGAAAGCCTGAAATGGCTCTAGAAAACATCAACCCAATTCCAAAACTGTCTTAAGAGTTAAGTTTAGGGGCAGCTAGGTGGCGCAGTGGTTAGAGCACCAGCCCTGAAGTCAGGAGAACCTGAGTTCAAATCTGGTCTCAGACACTTCCTAGCTGTGTGACCCTGGGCAAGTCACTTAACCCCAATTGCCTCAGCAAAAAAAAAAAAAAAAAAAAAAAAAAGAGTTAAGTTTATTTTTTATCCATTTTGAGGTGTTTGATAACAAACACCATTAGAATAAGTGGTTCAATGATGTTGTGGTAGCCTTATTCAGCAACTCCTATAATGGATATGAAAGTGCCCTAAATGACCTATCAGCCAGTCCCAATCTATTAACCATCAAGCTTTTTTTTTTTTTTTTTTTATTGAGTATCTACTTCATCCCCAGCACTATGGGGAATAGAGAGAAATATAAGACAAGTCACTCACCATATGGCCAATTAGATAACAACACTGAGTCATAGATAAGAAAATGCCAGTTCCCCTGCTAAAGCTTCCCAACTGACCCCAAGCCTTTAACATACACATATTTTCTAGCATAAAAATATAACACTCCATCTTCAATATGGATATATTTCAATGCATCTCTGACTTATAGATTGGTTTATTCCCTCCAAGAAAATAGGTCTCAGCTCATTGACATCCTCTCATACACTTCTTTATAAATATAAAAAAAAAATATTGCTAAAGAAACCCAAACCCTAGATAAATCCTACAGGGAGAAATTTGAGTTAACATTGTTTTTAATCAATCTGCTAAAAAACATTAACTTGATCAATCATCTTAAATTATATACAACATATAGATGACTACAGATTTATTCAACTGCCTAAAATAATATTTCCCTCTCAGGACTAGTAATTTATCTAAAGATACCCTGAGGTATGAAGAGTGATTTTTGTGCTGTATTTTGACACAATACTATAAGGATAGAGTGTTTAAGACAAGATATGGTACATTGGGAAGGGGGGAAAATGGCCAAACAATTTAGCAAATAAAACACTATTTGTTTGGTGGTGTTTAGGGATCTTGTATGATAAAAGGCTACTTGTTGAGTCCTGTCAAGACAGACCTTTCCCTTAAAAGGTTAAAAAAAAAAAAAAAGAGCAGAAGCACTGTGTTTCAGCAGGTTAATTACTGAGGAGAGTCTATGACCCTTTTTTTTTTGTTTGTTTGTTTCTAGCCAGCTTTTAGAGATTTACGATAAAACATTTTTCTTTGACACTGTGCAGGGCTCTGTAGAAGCCAGGTTTGGTGTAATCAGGTGTGTTCCTAGTACATGACCATCCCCCACACAAAGGCCCCTGTGTATGCCAGCAGCACACTGGAGGGAAGTCTATCAGTGGGCAAGACCAGAACCAGGCCACTGTCCCTCAACTCCTGTGTGCTCTTGTAATTAAATAAAGGTCAGGGCCCTTAGCCTTCTGAGAACCACATTTATCTTTGGAGAGGGGGGAAGGAGGCAGGGCAGGGAACAAATACAGACCACTGTTGACAACTAGCAACATGAAACCTGAATTTCAAAAACCATTCCTGGGCTGAGTTAATCTAATAAAAGTCCTTAACGTTAATGGGCCTTATTAGTGCGAAAAGGTGGTTTAGGTTCTTTGTTATGGAGAACAGGACTCTTTGGTAAGGTATTTTTCATCTGGCACAAAGTACCAGCTTCACACCAGTTACCCCATCATTTCAAGCCACTGTGAGCCATTAGACCTGTGACCTCTTTGAGCAGAGACTGATTTCTGCCTTTCTTTGGATCCTCTATATGTGGCATAGTACCTGGCATGTAGAAGGTACTTAATAAATGTTTGTTGACTTGACTGACATTGGAATGGTCATTTTCATTCTAGGTCCCAAAGTTTTGATTTATAAGCTAGGTGACATGTACCAACACAGTGTGTGACTGGTTGTTAAATCAGATGTGTAGAGCTCATGAGACCATGTATTCCCACTAATCTCTAAGAGGTTGTTAACTTTTGCAGATGACAGATTTGCATAACTGAAAGGTCCTGGTTCAACCTATACCTGAAAAATAATTTTTCTGACAAATACCTGATGAGCTGTCATCCAGGATTTGATTGGAGTTCTCCAGTGAATGAAAGCCTACTGCCTTCTGGGGTAACCTCTTCCATTTGCAAATAGTTCTATTTGAAGGGAATTTTTCCCTTTCATCAGGCCTAAGCTTATGTGTTCTCAACTTCCATGTATTTTACTTAGTTCTGCCTTCTCAGGTTAATACATCTTCCATATGAAAGACCCTCAAATATTTTAAGATAGTTACCAAAATATTCTCTTCTTTTTTCAGGATAAATATTTTGAGTTCTTTCAATTGATTTTCCCAGAGCACAGAGTAGCATCCATTCACCAAGTCTGAGGTGCTATATTTGGATACTCTGCAATCTATTAACATGTTTCTTAAAATATAGCAGCCAAAATTAAAGTCCATGTTCAGTTTTTGGTTTGGTTTGGTTTAGTTTTTCTGACAAGAAGAGTGCAGCACTGCCACATCCTTATTCTTGGAAGTCCTGCCTTTCTTAATGCTGCCTAAAATCATGTTCACTTTCTTAGATGCTATTTCACACTACTAAATTGTGTTAAGCTTGTTCTCTCACCATGCCCCTCCCATGTAAATTTGGGAAGCTGATTTTTGCATACATATATAAGATATCACATTTGTCCCAGTTGAAAGCCATTTTACTCTATTTAGTCCAATGTTCTAGCCTGCAAAGATCATTCTGAATATTTTGTTCTTGTCTGTAGTTAAACTCAGGAAGCTATCTGGGAAAAGAATACACAAAGGAACCTGGGAAAAGCATGTGTATGGATGAAACACTTTACTTCATGTTACATTTGGTTTTGTTTTGTTTTGTTTTTCCCACTTCACTTTACTGAAAGCTCCTCAAGGTCAGAAACTGTGCCCTAGTTGTATTTGTGTTTCTCCTGGTGCCTAGGATATAAAAGGCACTCAGATAAGTGTTTTTTTTTTTTTTCCCCAAATGAGCAATTGATGTCAATATTGCTATCTTAACTAAAAACACACAAACTCACACAATCATTTTGTATACAATGAGTTCTTTTGAAATCCTCTACTTGTTGCCCCTAATAGAGAAACTTCCAAGGAATCTGAGAACATTATTCCTTTCTTCTCCTTCTCTTTCTCCTTTCTCTTCCATCTTCTCATGTCTTCTCCTCCTTTCTTTTCTTTCTCTTCTTTTCTCCTTTCTCCTTTTCCTTTTCTTCCTTTTGTTTCTCTTTCCTCCCCTCCAAACTACTCAGTCAATAGTTTTGAAATCTGGGACAGCTGAAAGACTCTTAAATTAATTTCCCCAGTAAAGACATATTAATCTGGTAAATTACCTAATAGCAAAGTACATGATTGGTATTAGTTTATTACTACTGCTCAAGGGAACAAGATGGTAACCCTGTCTAACTTTCATAATTCTATAGGGAGAGGGAAAACCAAGTGCAAGTGACTATTTGAGAAGCCTTCCCTCCCCCCCCCCCAAAAAAAAAAAAGCGTTGTCAAATCTGGTATTGTTCCTCTGGACCACTGATCTTTCCACCCTTATTTTTAGACCTTCTTGGGATGAAAAACAATAAATAGAAGCAGAGCTGCTTTTTCTACAAGTTCAATTGCTCAGATCAACCAAAGGAAGTTTTGAACAAGAGACCTAATTCAAACAAGGAACAGTGCAAATTCTGCTACTAATAATGCAAACTGATGGTAAGAGTTTAAAAAAAAAAAAAAGTTTTCTCTTACATTGTCAGTTTTGGCAGGAGGCAGAAGGCAACTGAAATCCTGATAACATGGTTTATTGTTCCTGTAGGTCCTAACCTCCACATGCTACATCTGTATCTTCTGTCTTAAGAAGTCGCTTTCTTTCTTTTCATCAAACACATTCCAGAAGTCAGCAGTAAAAGCACTGACAAGACAGCCGATTGATCCATTAACTCTCACTCACTGCTAACAGTTCCCTGGCTGAACCTTAACTTCACATTCCATTTGGGAAGTTTTGGTGAGTTCGAAAACAGGAAACATGGGCTCAGCTTCTGTGGACTGCAGCTACCACCATTTCTTACTCCTCATTCCACCTTTCCCCTCCTCCCTCAACTTCTGCCCACCACAAAGGATAAATGGATTACAATTCAAATCAATTAAAGTTAAAAAATTGCTATAAGCAAAACATCATGCTAGGTACTGGGGCAGGGGATGGGAGGGAAGTAGGAGGGAGAGGAGGAAGAATACAAAGAAAGAGAAATTGTATTTATCCTCAAGGAACTTCTATTGGATATGAAATGGTGAGATTGCATTTGGACTATTATAATCTCTCTTGAGCACCACTTTTTAGGAAAGAAAATTGCCTGCAGAGGCAGGCAGCTGGAATTCTTGTTCAGTTACAGAGTAAACTGATTGGCCTCAGAGATACCTTAACATTTTGAAATTTCTCAGATAGTGAAAGACTTCACATCATTAATGACTCATATTAACCCAGGTCTCCACTGGATTAATCCAGGGATTTGTCCTTGGCCACGCTCTTAACAACTTTATCAATGACTTGAATGAAAGGATATATGGCATTTTTGGTTTGCCATCTTGATAGCTTCTTTCAATAGAAACTCCTGTACTAATTAACTTTCTTTGAAAAGACTAGTAGATATGGAGTTAGAAATCTTGGCTGTATCACTAGCTAGGCTAGTAACTTTGGACAAGTCATATCACCTTCTTGTTCCTCCATTTCCTCAACTGTAAAATGTCTACTTACCTCAAGGTGAAAGAGCATATGAAGTGAGATTTTGTCCTGGTAAGTACTTGGTAAACTAAAGCAATATATATCTGTGTTTCTTTATTAGAGAGCATGAAAATCAATCCATTTGGCATATTTATAGAATACTTCCCATATATTTGTTCTGTGCTGGGATAGGGAAACATATTTAGATGGAACTTCAAAGTTTACAAAGCAGTTTTCCCACAACAGCCCACTAAATTAAGTAATATAAGAATTAGCATCTTCATTTCATAAATTAGAAAGTTCAGACTCAGAGAGTTTAATTAACATATCCTTGGTCCCATAGATAAAATCAATAATTTTAATCCAGTTATTCTGACTTCAAGTTGACTCTTCAATCTACTACATACCATAACCTGTCACTTTCTGTGAAAGCTAAACAGTTTTAGGAAACATAAGCATCACTTTCTATCCTATTCCTTTCACAGTTATTTTGAGCAGCTATGTCCTCCAATCTTTTTTTTTTTTTTTTTTTTTTTTGCTTTTTTGCTGAGGCAGTTGGGGTTAAATGACTTGCCCAGGGTCACACAGCTAGGACGCATTAAGTGTCTGAGGCCAGATTTGAACTCAGGTCCTCCTGACTTCAGGGCTGGTGCTCTATCTACTGCACCACCTAGCTGCCCCTGTCCTCCAATCTTTAAAGAATCTAGGAATCTTAGGAAAAAAAGGTCCAAATGATATCTTTTTATGAAGTATTTAAGGACCTTAAGAGTTAGGATTTAAGGTATTTAAGGATCTTAGAGTCAGGAGTTTTAATTTCATCAAGATTCTGATTCAAAAAGAAGTCATTCAAAATTCACCCAATGCAGAGGAGAATTTTTTTTTTGGTGGGGGGGGAGAGGCAGAATCTAAGGTCAAGGGGCATCACTGGTTCTTTTGAGATAATACTTTCTACCTGGGTAGCCTGTTCAGGCTGCTATTTCATCTGATTAGGAAGGTGATCACAGTTCAAGATCAGAGCACATGGCAGTCTAGCTCTAACAGATCTGAATATGGCTGTTTTTGCCAGACAGTTGCTCTCGTAGAACCTAGTCCAAGTTTTATCTTTTTTTTTGGTCAAATGGTGATCTTGAGGTTGCTTTAGAATATGGTTTTAGTTGTCTCCAAATACAGTGTTGTCCTTTTCCCAAACCTTTAAGACTTTTTGAGATAAGAGCAATTCCATTTCCATTTTCTACTTCTTAGAAAAAAAGGAGAACTTTGTCCCCAGAGTAACTCAAAGAATTATTTCTAGATAATGGTTACCCACACCAGATAAAATTGTTTAGATGCAAAGAGATTACCTTCCACAACATATCTGAACTATGGGAAATGTCATATGAAAAAAATACGTATTATTTTAAGCAACCTGAAATGAATGTTTATTTCTTCTGAGTCTAGCTTTAGAAGATATGAATTCTTTTCCATTTGGAATAAGTACCAAAGTAACCTGTTAATTCCAAAGAACTCCAAATGCACAAAAGCAGTCATTGGTTTTTCACTAAATAGGTTTATTCACTAAATTAAAAGTGCCTAGGATTTCATGTCAGGAATACATCTGGTAAGTTAAAGTAAGGGAAAAGTCCTTCTCTTCCTTTACTCATAAGAAGCTTGCAAGTTATATCTTACAATGATAAAATGCATTCTTTTTTTCCCTCCCCCCTTTAAAAAAGAAACTTTCAGCATAACGATTTCCTTGTCACCGCTGTATACTTGCTAAGTACTCTGTTTTGTTCAATTATTTCAGTAGTGTCCACCTCTTCATGACTTCCTTTGGAATTTTCTTGATAAAAATACTGGAAAGAATGGCTTGCTATTTCCTTCTCCAGATCATTTTACAGATGAGGAAACTGAGGCAAATAGGGTTAAGTTACTTGCCCAGAGTCATACAGCTAAGTGTCTGAAGCCAGATTTGAACTCGAGGATGAATCTTCTTGATTCCAGCTCTGGCACTCTCTCCACTGTGTCACCTAGTTGCTCTATGTTAGAAACAGTTGCAGGTTTATTAAGTATGAAGTAAACATTACACCTATATTCATGAACCTTGTTTTACAATTAGGAAATTCAAGAATAGTAATTAGCATGAACTTTAATGGGAGTTTAATACAAATTAAAACTGTGGACACTGTAGTAGATTCTGGTGACTAAACCAACCAGATGACCATCTCTTTCCCTTGAGGTGTATTAAGGAAGGTAATTTAGATTAAGTATGCTTAGATACAAATTTTAGACCCTACAAAAATATCCCAAGATTGTGGGATTAGACTGGCTATAGTCAAACCTATATTTGTATGGTAATTTCCTCTAGGACATGCATAAGTAGAATTGCTGTTTCTCCTGTTCCTCAGAGAACTTTGTAATTGGTTATTTGTTGGAACCTGCTCCTGCAAGTATACACCCACAATGCATTTCTCTATTGCCTTCTTTGTAATACCCATCCTTAGTTCTTTAGAGGCCATGATGTCTCTGTTTCACTACAGTATAGCAAAACTAGAAAAATGAGAATATTTTAAAGAAAAATCTTTACTTTCATAAGAAATTTGAGTTCAGTAAAAGAACCCTGCAATTTTTCTAAAAGCAATCCTCCTTTTCAACTCTGGGCCGAGATCAATCCATACATGCATATATATGCATATATCTTTCCCTATCCCTCCATCCTTCACTCTTTCCCTCCTTTCATTTCTTTCTCTCATTGTTCCTTTCCTCTTTTTCCTCTTTTTCTCCTCCTCCTCCTCTTTCTCTTCCTCCCCCTCCTGCTCCTTCTTTTTCTCCTGCTCCTCCTTTTTAAAGAGAATTAAGAGTAGAAAACCAGCCCAATTGCACAAGAAGAATCCTGGGCTGGAGGCATTGTGATTGTGAAGATTATCTGAGGCCTATATAGAAGAAAGAGACTATGACAAAGATACTAGAATACAAAAATCAAAACAAAAATGTATATATAGGCAGTATATGTTCACATATATATTTCTATATCTAGATACCTATATGCACACACATAAGCATATATACATTAAACACACATATTTGTTTTTATATGCATGGGCATATACACATATACACTCTACACATAAATATATCATTTAAACATATTGTTATATAGATAAACATAGACAGTATGTTTGTACATTTGTACATGCAAGCATCATATTCCGTATATGTGCATATATGTGGTAGCATATATCCATGCATGTGAGTGCATATGCACACATGTATATGTTTAGGTGTCTGCATGCATACTATATATATAGGTATATTTCTTTGTCCACAGCTATATAAACATATGTATGTGGTTTTCAGTATACATACCCATATATGCATATATACACATGCATACAGATACACAATGGAAGAGTAATCTGGATTAATAATTGAAAAGGAGGCACAAAAGAGTATGCATTGCTTTTGGAAATTGCAGAGCTCTTTTACTAATTTTTAGTTTTTCATGAAAATAAAGGTTCCTCTTTCCAATTTTAAAAGAATCAATATATATATAGATACAGATATATTATTGGACAAACTCTATAGGAATGCAAGTTATATGCAATAATTCACATTTTTTTTTAGCCAACATCCTTTGCTTAATTGCAGATCTCTCCCAAAAGGTTCTATAACATCCTGAAACTTGATGCAATCAATGCTGTCTTCAAATAAAAGCATCTGAAGACTCTCGCTATCCATAATGAATCCCTTCCAATCCAGCCTCTGTGCTAGCTCTCCTCCATCATAATAGTGAATTCCATCAGGGTGCTTTCTGCCCTCCTCTTCCAGGTGTTTATTACTAGAGAATTCTTAAATAATGCATTTTTTCTGTTCTTACTTTCTGAGGAATCCTGAATGATCTTGATATAGAGAAGGCAGATACTTTTTCTGTAACAGAGCTTGTGAAGCAGTATTTTGTTCTACTAAATCAAATGCTTTTTCATTATCATCAAACAGTAAGCATGGGGGAACATTATATTCCCTTTTAGTTAATTGTGAGATAATAAAGCTTCAGTCCATTAATGCTGCTTTAAAATCCTGCTTATCTACTAATACTTTAATCAAAGATGACTGTGATTTCTGTATGTTACTTTTATAGGGAATTTTTAGGGCTAGGAAAGTAGACATTTGGGTTGGTAAATACAAATAGTCTTGCTAATAACTTTCTTCTCTATCTCTGTGTGTTTCTCTCTCTGTATCTCTATATCTATCTCTGTCTCTGTCCTCTATCTTTGTTTCTTTGATTTTCTCTTTCTGTCCCTCTCCCTCCATACTTCACTCTTTCCCTCCTTTCATTTTTTTCTTTCTCTCATTGTTCCTTTCCTCCTCCTCCTCTTTCTCTTCCTCTCACCCTTGCTCTTTCTTTTTCTCCTCCTTCTCCTTTTTAAAGAGAATTAAGAATAGAAAACCAGCCCAATTGCACAAGAGGAATCCTGGGCTGGAGGCAATGTGGTTATGAAGATTATCTGAGGCCTATATAGAAGAAAGGGACTATGGCAAAGATACTAAAATACAAAAATCAAAACAAAAGCCAGGCCCTTCCCTGAAGAAGCTTACATTTTATTAAAAGAAATAATATATAAATATGTAAGTAAATTAAAATACATGTAAAGGAAGCAATACAAAATAATTTCAGAAGTGAGAGGGAGGAGCACTAGCACCTGGGAAATAAAATAAAGCCTCAAGAAATTCTCTTGTACTAAGCTTTGAAGGAAACCAGAAATTCTAAGAAGCAGAGATGGAGAGGGAGGGCATTCTGAGGCATGGAGAAAAGACCCAGACATGGGAGATGGAATGTCATATGTAAGGAACAGCAAGTAGGCCAGTTTGGCAGGACCACAAAAGTACATAAAAGTAACTAATGTATAATAAATCTGGAAAGATAAACTAGGTCAGATTGTGAAGAGCTTTCAACGTTAAACAGAGGCAATAGGAAGTCCCCAGAGCATTTTTGAGTAAGTCAGTGACATGATGATCATAGCTGTGTTTTAGGAATTTCCCTTTGGCAAATGTGTGGAGGATGAATTGAAGAGGGAGAGATGCTGAAGGCAGGAAAATCAGTTAGGAGGTAATTGCAATAGGAGTTTCCGTGAATGGGAATGAGAGCCTAGACTAAAGTGGTTTCTGTGGTAGTAAAGAGAAGACAAATAAGAGCTATATTGAGGAGGGATAATTGATAAATCTTGACAATTGATCCAGTATCTGTAGTAAATCTGGATATCTGGAATATCATCATTAATCATCATTGTCATCATCATCACAAAATTTAAAAAATGCTTTATATTTGTTTCCTCATAATGACCCTACGAGGTAGAAGATTTTATTATCCCCATTATGTAGGAAACTATATTAACTGGCTTGCCCAAGGTCACAAAGCATCTGATGAAGAATTTAAACTCAGTTCATCCTAACTCTAAACTGAACACTTTATCTACTTATATCACCCTCGACAAAATTAAAGATGTTAAGTAGAAGTGTAGGTTTGGGAGTAAAAATAAGTTCTATTTTAAATATGTTGAATTACAGGTGGACTCCAGTCGGAAATATCAAAGATCACTTATGGTTCATCCATAAGACCAGTTTTTGCAATACCCAGCCTGATATCAGGATAGGGAGGTGCTTGTTTACTGTCTTTTACTTATCTTGAGTTATCTCAGTTAGTCATTTATATTCTGTCCTTTCAGTGAAGGGATTATTCTCTTTGGTAGAGAAAACTTGAGTAAAAAAATAATTGAATAGTCAACCTTCTCTATATGTATGAAAATTATCCCATTTACCTCAAACAGTAGTTCTAACTTTTCTTTTATCCTTTTCTTAAAAACAAAACAAAACTGTATGGGATTTTAAAAGCATTTTTTCTTTTGTCTTTAATATCGATCATCAGCTATAACTTATTCTGAACTTTAATATTCCTGTCATTTTTCTAATAGAGCCATATCACATTTATAATTATCATCTGTTATTTGTCCTTGGTTTCACTTTCTGCACAATATCCCTTGAATGACAGATCCACATTTGTATCTTTAGACAGCTGCAATTAATTTTTCCCCTACTGAAATAGTTTAAGTTTTTTTTGCCTTCTGATGAGTGTCTTACAGCAAACACATAGAAAATAGATCTGGGATTGCACTGACATATAGAATCTTAGCTAAGTAAACTCCAACTACCAATGCAGACTGGCAAATCCTCTGAAATTTCTAGTTTTGGAGAGTTTCTAGGGGCACTAGACTTGCCTAAGGTCACACAGGCTAGTATGGAGGTAGGACTCAAAGGCTAGCTCTCTATAAATTAGGTCACTTAAATGCACATATTTATGTCTGCATAAACATATACCCATGCAAATATATGCCCAGAGAGAAATTTCTGTGAAGATAATCCCTATTCTCATCTCCACCCATAGATTTTCTGTGCATCATTTATAGATATGGCATTGGATGCAATTGGAATAAATCCAACTGTTGTAGAGGATGACTTAGCTTCTATTCCCTGATGACCTGAAAAAGAAGCTACCAACACAAACCTCAACTAGTAAACAGCCATGGTTTTCTCCTTTTTTTCTCCCTTTTCTTAGTCTGCTCACTCCCAACCAATATGTGTGATATAACCAAAAAAAAAAAAAAATTCAGATTGCTTCTGAAGTCCATTCTACTGTGGTTGTGAAGGCTGGCAGTAAAAGCACGCTCACAAATTTCTCTATTTTATCCTGGCCCTCAGCCAGGTCTTATGCTGGATATCCACAGGGCTATCCAAGAAGTCTTGGTAGAGAAAGCATGGAGCACTTTGCTTCACAAGTGAGATAATTATTTACGAATCATTATTATCTATGTTAAAACCCTCCTGACAGTGAGTTAAACAGTTTAGACACAAGGGCATGAGGTCGGAAGCATTTTATCCAGGGTTCTTTATTGAATCTTTCAAATCACTACCCAGACCTTTGCATAGTTGGGGAAAACTGACCCTAAAGGTTAAATAGGTTGTTCATTCACCTGGTGAATTAGAAATGGAATGAAGCATTAAATCTAAGAGGAATGTTGGGTTCTTAAAAGCAGGAACTGTTTAATTTTTCCTTGCATTGTCAGCCTCTAGCACTGTGCCTGGCACGTAGTAGGTATTTAATGAATGTTGGCTGATTGATTGTCCATTTTCAGCTCAAAAATTAGACAATAGCATTCTCTGCATATTCAAAAAGCCAGAGCTTTAAGCAACAGAAGCGGAACTCAGTCATTGAACTATTACTTTTTCTCCCCTTAACTATTTACTCCATGTTTCTGAACCCTAATTCTTACACCAGGGAGAATGATTGATGACCCCAAATAATTATTCGTTTTAAAAAAGTCTTCTCCTGTTCCTTAAACAATTAGGGAACCAGAATTAAATAGATTGGTTGCTTTGCCAACCCACAGAGGTCAAATATAACAAGGCAGCAAATTAGAGTAAACACTTAAGGATCTCTCGCATGTGGCACACGACTCCACCCACTCTTCTTGGCTCAGGCCATGATGGTGATTATATAGATCCCGCTGGCATTTTGTGTCCTCATGCAAGTCATACAAAGTATCCTCCTCACTGACGAACCTGGACATGACCAGACTCATTTGAGTCATTGAGCATGTTACAGTGATGACTCAAAGGTGTGAAAGGCTGGGAGAGACCCAGCCAAGGAGCTACTTTTCTCAATACCCCCATCTCATATTTCAGATACTGGCTCTCTAGATAAAGAAACAGATAATAATTTTACCATAGGTGAGCTCTATCAATAGTGTAAGTTAAATTTGGGCAAAAGAATAAAAAAAAAAAGCAGATAAGGATGAGGATCAGGAGTGAAAATTCTCCCTTGAAGATGGTGATAACCAGCTAAGAGGAGTTGGCTGTGGGCCACTAAAACCAAATGGTTATTAATCCCTAGGAAATCCACTATAGTCAAGCAATTTTTATGTAAAAGTGTGTGTGTGTATGTGTGTGTGTATGTGTGTGTGTGTGTATGTGTGTGTGTGTGTGTGTGTGTGTGTGTGTGTGTGAATCATCTACAGGCTCATGTTTAGGGCAGAATTAATGCCCCACATATGCCAATCAGATTGGCTTATTTTCCCAACATTCCATTCTGCTGATTTTCTCTCACTACTAGATATAGCAGGGGTTTTCACAGGGTACTCCCCTTTCTACAGATGGGAGTTTCCCCATGAAATTTCCCTGAATCCATTTCAAAAAGCCTAATTTTTAAGTGCTTAGATGGTTTCCCTTTTATAGAGTTCCAAGATGCTTTCTTCTTTCTTTATGTTATTCTCTGTTGAAAGGATAGACAGTGAAAGGCAGGTGAGCAATTTTTTCTCAGGGAAAGGGGTTTCATGTCATAACTGTAGAGTCTTAAGAGTTTACATGTAATCCCATGGAGATAATGGGGAACCACTAAAGGTGCTGGAGATTTGGGATGTTTGTGTTTTGTTTGTTTTGTTTTATTTTTATTTTTTGAAAGTGGGGGTCGAGATGGTCAGACCTGTGGTTTAGGAGGATTCCCTTGAGATGGAATAAAAGACATGCTCTAACTATATTGGCTGTGACAGAAGTAGGAGTAGATGGATTAGGACAAAGTCTTTTACATATTAAATGTTCATTTTATATGATAGAAGTATGAATTCTATGTCTACTTTCAAATTTAACCAATAGGGTAACTAGAAGGTGAGTGGATTGAATGCATGTAAACCACATCTCTTTATTGAGTTAATTACACCTCCATGTAATCAAAGAAATTGACACTATGTGTAGTTCATTTCTATATTCATTTGAGTTCTTTTTTTTAATGGTTAATTACCTACTCTACACAGAATCCTGTGGAAAGTACTTAGGAAGTGCAAAGATAAATCTCTGTCCCTAATTTTACAGACTTTAAAGTCTACCATACTCTCTCTTCTGGACTATACAATCTGAACACCTCCAGCAGTTGGTATTTAGTTGTTATTATTGAATTGTTTCAATCATGTATGACTGTAACACCATTTGAAGTTTTCAGTCATGTCTGCTTCTCCATGACCCTGTCTGGGGTTTTCTTAGCAAAAGTACTAGAGTGGTTTGCTATTTCCTTTTCCAGCTCATTGTATAAATGAGGAACTGAAGCAAACAGGATTAAGTGATTTGCCCAGGTCACATAGCTAGTAAGTGTCTGAGGTCAGATTTGAAGTCTGAGTCCTTCTGATTCTCAGTCCAGAGCTCTATCCACTGAGCCACTTCACCAGCCACTTACACTTTGATAACTCTGTTCAAATATTTTTTTTCTTTAAAGTCCTATGTATTTCATTTTATGTCTTTAAAAACCTTATTTTGAGAAGAGGGTCAAGACTCCACCAGGTTGTAAAAGGAAACCATCAAGACAAGAAAAAGGTTAATCACCCAGTAATAAGTTGTACTCTTACTGATGTAGATAAAAAGTAACTAATCTATAACTTATACAGTGACATTATATTGGGGCTATTTTTATATAGTTGTATAGTATAAATACATAGTACATTTTATATAGTGGTATTTTTTTATATATTTCAACAAATGTATTTACACACACACACACACACAAAGACTCACACATTTCCATATATGTCGACAAGAGCTCAGTTTCCACTGACACATCATTAAAAACTACAGTGTTAAAATAGAGAAAACACATACACACATAAATTTAGAAGTTAGGAAGGGCGATCAAAGTGCTAAATTGTAAAGTAACCTGGGATCCTTATTAAGGTAAAAGTTAGAAAAGATGACCTCTGAATCCCTTCAAACTTTCAGATTCTCTGAGTAAAAATATGAGTCAATTCAAGCCTATTCAAAGGACAATTAGAGCTTCAAGTCCCCTTACTTCTCCCTCCCTTCTACTAGCTTCATATATTTTTTAAACATTTAACTGTTCATTAGCATAGATCCAGAGAGGACCTAAAAAGAGCTAAAATTCAAACCAGTGCAGTTGTTTCCTAGTTAGAAACTCCTGTAAAAAGCTTGTGGGAGAGCAGTTTGAAATTTGGACTAAAGTGAAACATGGTATTAGGTTTACTTTTTATTTCAATTTTCCATGCTATTATCCTTATCCCTCATTATCAGAAACAGCCAAGATTTAACTATAATTATCCATGCTAGTAAGGGGGGGAATAAGATACCCACCAGTAAGAAGATCTTTATGTAGCCTGCGGGTAGAAGTAGGAGGGAAGGGGTGCAAATTTAAATGGCAACATGAGGGAGAAAAAGAGAAAATATATTTTTGAGATAGTATCATGCTTTTAAAATTCAACAAATTTTAAATCTCTGCAGCATGACCTAGGGAAAAGAACATAGTCCAGTCTTTATTACCAATTATCTGCATGACTTTAATGAATCATGAACTCTATCTAGAGCTCAGACTCCTATCTATAAAATAATGCACTAAATAAAAATTTCTTTTTTCTAGTTCTAAAAAGTATATGATTTTGTGTGCATTGTTGAGGGGTTCTGAAATGGAAATTCATGACTTTGATGATACCTTTGGGAATTCTAGTCACTAACTTAGTCTAGGGTAATTAGCATTTACTCACTACTAGAAAACCAGATCAAAACAACTAGAGAGATCTTCCCTTTTTTGCAATTTTTTAATGAAGGGAAATGGGATAGTAGCTCTGTCAGCTTGACTAAGCATAGAGCCTGGCACATTTAGTTAGTGCCTAATAAATGCTTTCTTCCTAAAAATTTTCCCAGTTTACTTTGAAGACCTCAGCTTAGCTAGTATCTCTATAAGTGTTTGCATATGCTGGAAGAGTTTTTAATTTTTGAGAAAAACAGTTAAATGTGCACAAAGTAAAGTTTTAATATGTATCACAGAGGCAGGCCATAGATTGCCTGTCATTTATTAGGAGTAAGTTGAACTATGTAGGTGCTCAGTTAGACCACAGTGAATTTGTGTACACAGTGGAGAAATGATCTATTTGTGTTTATTCTGCAGGGACAGTTTGACAATCAGTAAAATATATTGTTTGTTGGAGATTTGTTTGTATAATGTTATAAGAGGAAGCCTGTAAATCAGAGGGGTGAGAATTATAAATGGGAAATTCTGATTGCAGAATTAACTTCAAAAGCTTAACTATGATTCTAAAATGTGGAGGACTGAGAAATTAATTCATAAATGGGGAAGCATAATGTAATTTGAATTTTAATCAGTTCATCAGCAAGTAATTAAATGAATGCATATTATAAATTCAGTACAATAGGAATATAGGAGAACTGTGAGCCAGGGCCCCTACCCCTAAGGAGCTTACAATCTAGTTGGTAGAAAAAAGAAAATAATACAAAAAAAAAAAGTTACTAATATCTTGGCCTTTTGTCATCCCCACCCTGTTAATCTTCTACCTTGGATGAATTCCCTCATCTTCCCCCACTCCTACTTGGGAGTAACCAGACACTGCTAAAGGAAATCATGAAACTTTGCTGACTGGATCCACTACAAATTTATGCCTTTTCTAACCACAACTAGGCCACATTTTCTACAAGACCATTTTTTTAACCTTTTTCCAGTATATGGTTCAGACTTTCTTATTTCTGTAAGATCTTTACTGCCCTACATGCTATATCCTACCACTTCACCCCACATTGAACTCTCAGCAAATGACCTCAGGATGTCCTGCAAGAGTGTCCTCAAATTATTTCCTCTAATTCAGATATTTATATTCCCTCATTCATTCTCTGTTCCTCTAAATTTTATTGGATGAAGTAGATCTCTTCCTTAAGAAGTATAAGTCACAATCAAAAAAAGATTACAGTTAGAAAGGACTTTACTGATAATTTGTACAATTCTTTCATTTTACAACTAAGAAAAAAAAAAAAAAAACAGAGAAACTAATTGTCTTGCCCAAGTTCACATGTCCAATAAAGGCGTAGAGCCAAAACTTGGACCCAGGTATTCTGACTTGAATTCCAATTCCCTTTCTACTGCTCATGATCCTCCACCCATCTTATTCCTTTCCAATGACCATTCCATCCAAGCATCCATTACCACTTTCATGCATCTTTTTACCATATTACTGTTATGGCTACAATCGTAATCACATCTATTTCTCCCCTTCCCTTTAGTGTCAAACTTTAGTCTTTACTTACTGCTTTACTTACACACTTCCACTCATTCATATGTCAGTCTGATGCAATATGACTTCCATGTTCATAATGCTACTGAAACTATTCTTTTCAAGGTGTCTTATTTTCTCCTTATCACAAAATCCAATAACCTTTTTTTTTTCCAATTTGATTTATCCTTAACATCTCTGAAGATTATGACATGCATTGTACTTCTTTCTTTCTTTGTATTTTCTTCTCCCTTGATTTACATAATATACTCTCATGGTTCTCTTTCTACATTTATGATTACCCCTTAATCTTTTCTTTTTTTTTTTAATTGAATTTGTCTCCTTATCTAGACTCAAACATGGACTTTTCTCTCTCTGCTTTTCATCTCTTTCTATAGTTTCAACAATCAGTTTTGTGCAAGTGACTTCCAAATACCTTTGCTCCTGATATCTCCTCTGAGATTCAGCTTCCAATTCAAATTTTATGATAGTTATATCCAACTGGATGTTCCAAAAGAATCCAAAACTGAACTTAGTGTCTTCCCCAGAAATCCAACTTTCTAATTTCTTTATTTCTAATGAAGTCACCATTGTCCCAGTTATTTAATATTTGGCCGTTCTCTATCCTTCAGCACCAACATCAATTGTCAAGTTCAATTCAATCCATCAGCAATTATTTTTTTCATTTTTCAATTGTTTTTAGGTTATAAATGTGCACTCATTTTTTACATATTTCCAAACATGGTAAGAGAGAAAAAAATCAGAACAAAAAGGAAAAACTACAAGAAAAAAAAGAAAAAAAAAGAAAGGTGAAAATAAAATGTGTTGATCCACATTCAGTCTATATAGTTCTTTTTCTGGATGTGAATGGCATTTTCCATCCAATGTTTATTGGAATTGCCAGAATCACTGAATGCTGAGAAGAGCCAAGTCTATCATAATTGATTATCACACAATCTTGTGATTGCTGTGTACAATGTTTTCTTGGTTCTGCTTGCTTTACTCAACATCACTTCATGTAAATATTTCTAGGTTTTTCTAAAACAAGCCTGTTCATCTTTTTTTATAGAACAATAATATTTCATTACTTTCATATACCATAACTTATTCAGCCACTCTCCAAAATGATGGGCATCCACTAATTTTCTAATTCTTTGCTACCACAAAAAAGTTCTAGAAACATTTTTGCACATGTGAGTTCTTTTCCCTCCTTTTTTATTTCTTTGAGATATAGACCCAGTATGATACTGCTAGTCAAAGGGTATACACAATTTTATAGCTGTTTGGCTAGTTTTAAATTGATCTCCAGAATGTTTAGATTAGTTCACAATTCTACTAACAATGTATTAGAGTCCCAGTTTTCCCACATATCCTCCAATATTTATCATTATCTTTTCCTGTCATCTAGGCTAATCTGATAGATATAAAGTGGTACCTCAGTTGTTTTCATTTTTATTTCTCTAATAAATAATGATTTGGAGCAATTTTTTTCATATTCCTATAGATAGCTTTAATATCCTCATCTGAAAATTGTATGTTCATATCCTTTGACCATTTATCAATTGGGAAATGACTTCAACTAGTATTTATTAAGAATCTATGATGTCATTATATGAACCAAAAATTACTAGAAGAGCAGGCTACTCTTTGAAGAGGCTGAGGAACTACAGATCAAATTACCAATATTCACTGGACTATGGAGAAAGCAAAGGGGTTCCAGAAAAAAAAATCTACTTCTAATTCATTAGCTACACTAAAGCCTTTGACAATGTAGATCACAACAAAATGTGGCAAGTCCTCAAAAAAAAAAATGGAAGTAGCAAATCATTTTACTTTACATTTTACAGGTCAAAAAGCAACAGTTAGAACCAAACATGGAATAACTGATTAGTTTAAGATTAAAAAAGAAATATGACAAGGCTTTATATTGTCATTTTATTTATTTGACTTATACATCATCATGAAATTCATGAAAAATGCCAGGCCATATGAATCAAAAGCTGGAATTAAAGTTGCTGGGAGAAATATTAACAATCTCAGATATGCAGATGATACCATTCTAATGGCAGAAAGTGAAGAGGAATTAAGAAATCTCTCAATGAGGGTGAAAGAAGAGAGTATAAAACCTAGTTATAAGTTTAAAATCAAAAACACTAAAATTTTTTGACAATTGGTCCCATCACTTCCTGGAAAATGGAGGAAGAAAAAATGGAAGCATTGTCAGATTTTATATTCTTGGGCTTAAAGATCACTGTAGACCATGACTGCAGCTGTGAAATTAAAGGATGCTTGTTCCTTGAAAGGAAAACTATGGCAAATCTGGACAGCATACTAAAAAAAAAAAGATATTTCCTTGCCAACAAAGGGCCATATAATCAAAGCTATAGTTTTGTTTTGTTTTGTTTTGTTTTCCTGTAGTCACATATGGCTGTGACAATTAAACTATAAGGAAAGCTAAGCACCAGAGAACACTTTCAAATTGTGGTGCTGGAGAAGCCTTTGGAGATCCTTTGGACAGCAAGGAGATCAAATCAGTCAATACTTAAAGAAATTAAGCCAGACTATTCACTAGAAGGTAAATATTGAAGGTGAAGCTTAATACTTTGGTCACATGAGAAGATAGGACTCTTTGGAAAAGACCCTGTGTTCGGAAAGATTGAAGGCAAAAGAAAAAGGAGATAGCAAAGAATGAGATGGATAGATAGTGTCATGAAAACAATAAACAAGAACTTGGAGGGACTTTTAGAGATAATGGATGATAGAAGGGCCTGGTTTGCTATGATGCATTGGGTCACAGAGTCAGATACGATTGAACAACAAAAAATGTGCCTATCATTGTGAATGTGCTGAAGTTATAGAGGAAAAAAAAAAAAAAACAGCACTCAGAAACCCTACATTTAATTGGAGTAGACAACATATATATAAATAAATATATTCAAATGCCATGTTAAAAAATTGGGAAAACAAAGGCATTGAGAGCTCAGAGACCAGAAAAGACATTATATAAGTGGCATTTGACCTGAATGTTGGAGGAAACAAATTAAGTCTAAGAGATAGAAATGAGATGGACTTGCATTTTAGGTAAGGGGAAAGGTAGTACAGGACATGGAGAAAGGAGATGAAGTGTTAAGTATGAAGAACAGCAAGATCATTTTGTCTAGGCCATGAAATAGATGAAGAAAAGCAATGTGTAATAAGGTTAGAAAGGTAGGATGGAGCAAGGTTGTCAAGTACATTAAATACCAAACAATAAAGTTTATATTTGATATCAGAGGTAATAGGGAATTTCTGGAGTTAATTTAGAAAGGGAGAGACAAGGATATACTGGTTCTTTAAGAAAAGCATTTTGCCTATTGAATAGACATTAAATTGTAGAGGGAGATTTTTAGGTAGGGAGAACAATTTAGAAGATGATTGCAATAAAAGCCCAGTGAGAGTCTATGAGAAACTGAATGAGTGATATGACTAGAAAGAACATAGAGAGAAAGGGACAGATGAAAGAGAATTTGTGGGAGAGGAAACCATAAGCCTAGACAATTGATCTGATTTTGGGGGGTTGGAAGGAAGAGCTACTTGAGGGAGATAAAGATGCCAAGGTAACTCTGAAGTTTCAAAGTTGCATGATTAGAAGAGGGTGGTATTTTTGACAGAAATGGAGAAATTCAGTAGTTTGGGGTTGATAATAAATTCCATTTTGGTAAAGATGAGTGTGAGATGTTATCTAAAAGGAACTGGTGATATGGCAATGAGGCTCAGGAAAGAGACCAATTCTGGATATGTAAATCTGTGAGTGATCTGCATAGAGATGATCATCAAACCCATGGAAACTGATAACATCAGCAAGAGAGAATATAGAAAGTTCAAAAAGAAATATTCTATGAATGGTGAAGTCTTCCAAATGCTCTTCTTTACAGATGGCATGGTGCTAATTACATCAAGTTCCCAAACATTACAGGTCTGTTACAGGAAAAATGAAGTGTTTGAAGCATGTCTATTGTTTAGTCTGTGACATGCAGTTGGATGGGAAGCCTACTGACTTTATCCAACAGAACACATATGTTGGACAGGCACTGGTTCAGAAATGAAGAGGAAGAAAGTGAGCTGGAATGCATTTGGGAAATTGAGCATTCTTTTTATTATAGAAAATACTATAATACAGAGACACATCTACACACAATTTCTTTTTTTTTAACATTAGTACTCTCCCAGTAATTACATGTGTGTATATGCATACATATATGACAGAGAAAAGGAGAGAAAGAGAGAGAGAGAGAGAGAGAGAGAGAGAGAGAGAGAGAGAGAGAATGATTTTTTTTTTCATGTTAATGCTACATAGCTGTGGATCATGGAACACTACAATTTCCAAAGATTTAAACTGTGGAAATGCTCACAGGGGAACTTGTGTTTTCAGCATTTTTTTATGCAGTAGAACCAGATTAGTGCTAAACTCGACTGCTTTTGAATAACACTATTCTTTAGAAAGATGGTTAATTATGGTTAAAGTTGCATTTTGTATGTTAAGAATATGATCAACTGGCTATCATGTGTCAAGATCATTCCTCTGGACTTGGTCTCACTTGAACCCAAGTCTACTCCAGAGTTAATTTACCCTATAAAAGTAATTTGAAGAATATTTTAAGATGGGAATATTCATGAAGCATCAAAAATTATTTGGTAAATTTGGGTAGATATGAATATAGGTAGACTTGCCAATATTTTTCATGGCTGAATCATAACTGAACTTCATTTGGAGGGTATTCTAGATGCTCTGTGAATATTCGGGTACATTGAGATTAAAGGGGTTACTTTTACCATCTTGGGAAGATTGGTTAATTCCACTATACATGGTTTATCAATATGAAAATAATGTGGGCAGAATTATAATTAAGGATATTTTCACTTGGGGCAGAAATAATTTGGGGGTGGGATGATTTAGAAGAAAACCTTACCACAGGTATATCTACATAAGGAGAGGGGTTGATCTGGTACTTGTCGCAATGTAGATTGAAAGGGGAAGGTAGATTCCATATGTAAGGAATACTACAACAATGATAGCTTGGGAAGTATCCCCTATACTGGTTGACTAAATAGGGAAAAGTCCCATTCCCTTCATACTAACTATGATACTAAATGTAGGTAATGAGACATATGGCAAAAAGGAATACCAAGTTAAAAGAAGAGATAATAAATTTACAAATACCCCCACAGAGCTAGCTATAAATGCAACTTCTATTTGGTGATGGGCAGTGTCATAAATTTGCTTTGCTAGAAGTGAGTGGACATCTTTGCATATACTTATAGCGTTTTTTAAATGTTTCATATATTTTGTAGTTGTTTTATATTTCTATATACTTTGTGGGAGAAGGCTATAAATTTGTATGTACTTTTGGGGTAAGGTTGTAAATTTTTATGTACTTTGGTGATGGTTGTAAAGTTTGTTCTAACTTGTAAATAGAGGTTTCTTTAAGAAAAAAAAAAAGACTTTGGGAAGAGAGTAAATTGTATTCATTACAAAAGAAAATCATTCTGGAAGTAGTTTGCCAGAAGAGTCAAAGAATTGGGACTGGTTCTTCAGAGGTCACTTACTAAATCTTTCACTGACAAAACTAAGGAAATACTCAATACCAATCTTTTCAATCAAACAAGAAAGATTAAATGTGGTCCCTGTGATATTTACAGGTGTGGCTGATTCATATAGGAATCCTATTCATCTGGCTTCTGTTAACAGAAAGCAAGCCAAATTCATAAGAACCCAATACTTGTAAACATGAGTTTCTATTAGGATATGAGTAACAGTGTAATTATTTTTAAAATATCCATAAGGTGAAATTGGGCATATCAGATCTTATTTTCATTACTAATACTAGCTAGCATTTATATGGTATTTTAAGATTTACAAAACACATTGCATATATTGTTTCATTTGATCCTCAAAACAATCCTGAGAGGTAGATGCTATTATCACCACTATTTTATACAAAAGAAGACTGATTTAAGAGAGACATTAGATTCCAAGAACACTTTGCTGTCACACAACTAGTAAGTTTTAGGGACAAATTTTGAATCCAGGTCCTTTTGGCCCCAAATCTCCATCTATTACTCCCTGTTGTCTCTTCATTGATGTTGATTTTAACATTGAAAATGTTTCTTTGTGGAAAATAATAATACATGGTCCCCAGCAGTGTAAACCAGGGTTTAGATACTTATTGCCATCCAGCCTCTTGCTGCCCAACCAAACCAGCAATCCATCCAGCCCAGGATTATATATGGCCTTAAAGTAGGAGAAAATAAAATCATCATTTCAGTTGGGTTCTAGAACAGAGTTCTTAATGATGTCTGGAGGCTTAATAAATCAACCACATTTCAGCTATCTCTGAGAAGGAAATAGTCAACAGAGTAAAATGTGAGTAAAACAGTAAAAAAAGTGAGAGCAAGAAAGATGACGGCTGAGAATAATACATTGGTTTTGGCAGTTAAGGGATCATTGATAACTTTGCAAAGACCAATTTTTGTTGAATGATAATGTTGGAAGCCAGATTATGATAATCTAAGCAACTAAGTGACAGAAAAGGAAATGTAGGCTGTACATGTAGGAGGCTTTTTAAAGGGGTTTGGCTGTGAAAGAGAGAAAAGATTTAGGATAATAACTTGAAGGGATAACAGGAACAAATGAAGATTTTTTTTCTTTAAAGAATGGGGAAAACACAGTCATATTTGTAAACAGCAGAGAAGGATCCATTGGCTAAAGATAGTCATGAGATTAGAAAAAGGTGATGATGAAATGGTCAAAAAAAAGACAAGAAGGGACAGGATCCAGGACAAAAAGTAGAGGTTTTGAACTTGGCAAGAAGATCCATTCCTTCTGAAACAAAGGAGGAGAAAATAAAGGATAATGTTAATAGAACAAAAATTAAGAATAAGTGAGATCACACTAGATGACCTTGATTGCCTTCCTAAAATATGAGACACTGCATTGCTGAGATGAAAGAAGAGAAGGTTTGGAACTGCCAAAACAGAGTATTTGATAGAAAGTCAATCATGAAAGACTAAAAGGATTATCAAAAAAGTATTGTGGAGCAGTGAAGGCCCAATTAAGATTAGATAATATAAATTCTTAGTAAGCACAGTTGTGGCACAGAATGGAAGCAGAAAAAGGGAAGAATGGAATAATCTAAAATAAATAGTAATAAGACAAAGGGATAAGGGATTTGAAGGCATAGGAGAGTGTAAATTTGAATAAAACTGGCTAACAGTCAAAACTGTAAATAAAGAAAAATGAGGTCAGAACAGGGGTAATAGACTGAGAAAACAGGGAGGGGTAGAGTAACTGGAGGTTACAGAGAGGACAAAAAATTAGTTTTAGGGAAGTGAGACACAGGACAGATAGGAAGATAGTAGGTTATGATCAGAGAGGGGAATTTCATAGTTCTGTATCACAGAGGTGAAGCAACTTGTAGCTGATAATAAAGTCAGTAATATAACCATTTCTGTGTGTAGCAAAGGTACACCAAATAGACAGGTCAGGGAGTAGAGGAAGCTAATGGACCCAGAAGTCCTGTTGCCTCAAATACACATTAAATAAGCTAATGGTAGTAAAATTGATTAATCAGTCTGAAAAATATATAAAATTCTAGAAATACAATTTATCATTTATTCTCACCATCCTTTTTCCTCCTCAAAAATAAAATGTAATCAAATTTTCCCTTTCCTGGCAAATTGGTCTACTGAACCCAGTCTAAGAACTTGCTATACTCACTAGCTTCTTTTGAGATTCTTCTTACTCCCCTGTTAAATATATATGTATTCCTATATTTGTATGTATGCATGTGTATGTGTATGTATGTATATAGTCAGAGGACCTCAGTTTAAATAATAAGTATGCTATTTACTACTTGTATGACTTACTTTTATGTAGATCTAATTTTCCTCAACCATAAAATGGGATTTTGAGCTAGATAACTCAAAAGTCCCTTCTTTTAAATAAATATATGATCCAAATTTATATCCAGACTCTGGCATTATGTAACCTGGACTAATTATAAATATCTTGAAGCTTCAGTTTCCATATCAGTATAATATTAGCTTAAAACTAGATGACTCTAAGGTCCCTTCTGGTTTTGAACATATAATCATTTAAATTGTTATTATTAATTATTATTATTATTACTTTAGCCTCAGTCACAAAGGAATTAGCCACTTTAAGAGATAGTACAATGGAGTATGTGTCTGTGGGGAGGTGGGGATTAAGTCGGGGAGGGTATAATTAGGAAGAGAGCATGGTGTAATACACAAAAACATCAATAAGATATTAGAAATAAAGTCAAAAAGACACCACTTTGCAAAATGAGCAGTTTGGCAGAGGATCTATAATAGGAAAAGAATGCAGGACTGAAAAACTAAACTGAATACTGCCATCTACTGGGAGAATAAGGTACACCTGAGAGGGGGAAAAGGGGGATGCAGGAGGCTTGAGTGGGGATGGAGGGAAGGAAAGTTGGGTTGTTGTGAAGTTGATTACAGGGAAAAGTACTTACAAAAATGTTAGGAAGATGAATGGAAATAGTACGAGCAAAACAAAACAATGGAAAATTTAGCCATCCAGGTACGAGTGTAGGACAACTAAAAGGACCAGCAATAAATATTACCCAGATCAGAAGTTGTACGCAGCATGAATGGGATTCTGGGAATCTCGGGATTTGGGAGCAGGGAAGAGGACAGAGGGTTGGTTAAGTTGGATTCCAGGAAAGCTGACCCAACCCAATCCTTTAGGAGAAAGCACTATTTTTTGAAAGAAGTTCTCCATAAGTTTTTCAATTCAATTCAACAATGATTGAAGTGATTATGATGTACAAGGCTGTGCTATGGATTGGAGAAACAATTACAAATTGGGGCGGGGGGAAGGCCAGTCCTTAAGGAGATTTCCATTTACTAAGAAAGATATGGCAAGTCAACAAATAAATAGGTGTTTTTAGCACAGTGCCTCACATATAGTATATAATAAATGCTACTCGACTGGCTGGTGTTAAGTGCCTCCACATTAGCAAAAGGCAGAGTGTAATAGACAAAGTACTGTAATAGACAAAGTATAAGCCCAGTCATAGTATTTCAGGGAAACATGATGAGAGAGAGAAACTTCCTCAGTTATCTTTCACTGCCAAGTGGAGGTAATTTTGAGACTGAATCCAAAATAGATGTCCTCATCCCATTATAGTGAAAGGAAAATAGTGGTAGAACCTGTGTCATGAAAGGTGTAGCTCCTAATGCTCATTATACAGAATACCACATAGTTTAGTTCTCAATACAATTATAGAATATTAGATTTGAAAAGGATCTTTAGAGATGATCTAATGTAATCTTCCATATAATAGGGCTATCCTACCATGCTCCAGCCCATTCAAAGTACTTTAATTCTTCTTGAATATTTCCATTGAACTTTCTACTTCATAAGTTGTCCTATTATTTTTTTGGATATGTTTAGTAGAAAATTCATACTTTTTTTTTTTGAGATTCTTGGCAACTTTTATCTATTGACCTTTACTTGTCCTGTTTAGGGTCAGATAGGCAAATTATAATATTCTTCCACAATA
The DNA here is from genome assembly GCA_023553655.1 of Myrmecobius fasciatus. Classification (NCBI taxonomy): domain Eukaryota; kingdom Metazoa; phylum Chordata; class Mammalia; order Dasyuromorphia; family Myrmecobiidae; genus Myrmecobius; species Myrmecobius fasciatus. The sequence continues at coordinate 24,139 of JAJPUD010008440.1, read as the reverse complement.
GAAACGCCATAAATATTTCAATGTGAGGCAGCTAGGTGGCAAAATAGATATAGCACTAGCCCTAAAGTCAGGAGGAGGTGAATTGAAATCTGACTTCAGACACTTAACTAGCTGTTTTACCCTGAGTAAATCATTTAATCTCAAAGACAAAAATAATATATTTGAATTTTATTCATTAAAAAAGTTTAATATTTTAATATTTTGTTCCAACATTAGCCTAAATGGGTCAGTTCTTTCAACCATTCCTCATATGACATGGATTCAAGTCTTCCTAACATTTTAGGCATAATGTTTGTCATTGTCCATATTAAGATATAGTCTGACCAATTCAAAGTATCCAAAGATTATCCTTATTCAGAATAGAGAGGGCACAGAAACTATATTTTTTATTAATAAAGAGATGGATAAAGACTCAATTCCTGGCCCTATTATATTGTTACTTCATTCCTAAAATGAGAAATAAATAAATAACATTTACAATCTTTTTCAGCTTAAAACTGATGATATTGTGAAATATGCATAAATATATGTATACACAAATAACCATACCATTTTTCTATAAATTATTGTTAAATCCTATTGCATTCAACCTTTAATTTTCTTTAACCTAAGTGTAGAATTTTACATTTATCCCTTTTTGCTGAATATGGTCCCAATTAAAATTGATTGGGATTTTTACTAGACAACTTCATCTTTTCCAGCTCCAAAAGTCTAATTCTGTCAGACTTCTGCCTAGAAAAATCATTTTGATAGTGGTATAAAAAAATGGATTGAAGAAAGGATATCTTAAAAATAGAAAGACCATATGGGAGGGAGGAGCAAGCATTGATGAAGATATCTACTATGTTCTAGAAATTATGCTAAGCCCCTTACTAATATCTTATTTTACCTATTGGAAGATGACATAACATTTCAGATGAGCAGCGATGAGAGCTCCAAACCAGATAAATAAAAAACAATACTAAGCAAAGCAAAACCAAGCAAATATATACAGAATATGTTGTAGAAAAGAGAATAATTTCTGTTTTGTATATATTGAGTTTGTGATGTCCAAAGGGCAGTTGATGATATGGGACTAGAAGTCAGGAGAAAAACTAAACTTAGATGTATAGAGCTGGAAACTATGTATGTCGCAATGAAAATTGAATTTATGAAAACCAATATCACCAAAGCAATAGAGGCCAGGAACTTTACTTCTATCCTTGGCAAAATTTTAGAATTTATTAAAAGGATAATTTATGAACAATTAGAAAAGAAAGCAGTGATATTAAACTCAGCATGATTAACAAATCATTCAGCCAAGTATAGTCATGCATGCAGGGATTCCTGCTACAGGAAAAGATGGGGCTGAAGGATCAATTAAATTCTGGAATTCTGAGCTAAGGCAGAATTGAAGTGCTTTGGATGTCCACACTAAATCCAGTACCAATATACTGGACCGCAGAGTAGAGGACTACCAGGCTATCTAAGGAAGGGAGCCTTGGTTCAACTTTGATCTGTAATGGAATGGATTGGTTTCAGTAGAAGTAGGGTCAATCTCTTAATATTTGCTGTATTTGAGCATGGGAGAGAGAGATAATTAAAAAAAAAAAAAAAAAAAGATGGAACAGGTCATTGCAGACCAGACTAATTTTGTTTTGTTTTTTTTTTCATATTAGAGTTTATCTATCCTAGTAGACTGGGAAAATGCTGATAATATTAATACCACCTACAGGACTATTGTGGGGAAAGAACTTTTCCTGAATATTCCATATAAACATACATATTATTATAGTGCTTAGAGTGACATAGTCAGATATCATCTGGTATACCATTCACTCCTAGACAATAACTTTTAGGAAAGACATAAATAAGTTGAATCATAGCCAGAAAGGGAAATTTTAATTTTTTTTTTTAAGGATTTTAAGAGAACTGATGAACATACTGTGATTGATTTTGCATTTCAATTTTGTTTCAATTTTGTCTAGAGGCATCTCCAATGTTTAGACATATGCCTGGTACATAATAGCTACTTATGTACTTGTTGAATGTGGAATTGATTGAACAGCTAAAGGAAGTGCATATATTTAATTTGAAGTGGAAAAGGGGGAGAGACAGACTTTGAAGATACTGAAAAAGTCTTCAAATAGTTGAAACATTTTGAGGCCGAAAGTTTTACCATAATTCTCCTTAGCAAAAGAAAGCTAAACAAGGAGCAATGAGAGGAAATCACAAAGAAGTAAATTTAGACTTGAAGTAAGAAAAAAAATGTGCTGTTTAGATCTATCCGAAAGTCAAATGTACTCCCTTGGAAATTACTTACTAGAATTATTAAAGTTTTTTCAGTGACAGCTGAGAACTCTTTTCAGAGAAAGAGATTCCATAATCTCATTTTGTTACTAAATTCAGGGAAAAAAATCTATTTCCTTTAAATTATCCTGAAATCAAAGATAAAAACCTACATTCTTCATAATAATGTAGTTGGATTTTATTTTTTTCTATCTTCAGTGGAAATTGAGAACAGGTAATTACCATTCTGTAGTTAATCCTTATCCCTGAGTAAACAACACCTCATTCCTTGATCCTGGCTTCTGAGGTTTGCATGTCCTGAGAGAAAATGCATAAAACCAGGCTGATTTCATTCACAGAAAATTTATGGTACATACATCTAGCCTAAAGCTAGGACCTTGATGTTTCTCTACTAACTTCCTATCTCATTTCCTAGAGTAACTTTTCCAAATCTTTATTCTCTCTTTTCTCCAGTTCTCAGGGAAGATTACTTGGCCTCCTATTTTTCTGAGATTTGTGACTATCTTACCTGATCATACTCCTCCCCCACCCCCCCACCCCCACATAAGCATTAATTTTCCTACCCCAATTTCACTTATATAGTACTTTCTTTTGTATATCTCTCTCGCATTTCTCATATATTATTTTATAATTATGCATGTTTGTATCATGTTCTACCAAACTTCAAGGTCTATAAGGGCAGGAGGAGTGCCAAAATTTTGCTCTACACAAAATACATATTTGACAATTGTTAAGTTGAATTGACTTTCCTCTGCTAAATTCCTCTCTGTATACTAAGATAGTGACTTTTTTTTTTTTAAGCTGGGGAAAGAATTTTTTTTTTTAATGTTCTATTTTCAATAATTTTTAGGACATATTTGGGCTTCTTTATTAACAGGCTGAAGGTACTGTCCTTATCACCTACTGCCTGGTCTATTGCAATAGCCTACTGGTTTTTAAATTTTTATTTATTTATTTGTTTGCTTGTTTTTTTTGCTGAGGCAATTGGGGTTAAGTGACTTACCCAGAGTCACATAGCTAGGAACTATTATGTGTCTGAGGCTGGATTTAAACTCAGGTCCTTTTCATTCAGGACCAGTTCTCTATCCCCTGAGCCATCTAGCTGATCCCTGTTTGATTTTGTATTGCAAGTCTCTCCCCAGTTCCATCCATCCTTCACTCTCTATCAAATTCTTCCTGAAATGTGTCTATGCCCCTCCCCCTCCATTTAATCAACTACAGTGATTCCCTATTGCCTTCAGTCAAGTTATTACAATGTTATCTCCCCTAAAATAATGTAAACTCTCATTTTGCAACAACCACGGTTTTGCCTTTTTGTATCTCCAGTACTAAGCATAGTGGCTGGCTCTTAATAAAGTCATCTGTTTGACTTTTAAAGCCTTCCATAACCTGATCCCTTCCTACTTTGTTCATTTTCTTATTCCTCACAACTCCCCCATCTGCCAATACCTCTGTAATCCATTGACAATGGTCTCCTTGGGGGTCCTCAAAAAAAAACACATCTCCTGACTCTGGGCATTTTCACTAATGCCCCCCCCCCCATTTCCAAAGTTTTCTTGTGCTTAATCTCTACTTCGTAGACTTCCATGGTTTCTTTCAAATTTTAGTCAAAACCTTATCTTCTACAAGAAGGCTTTTCTCATCAGCCTTAAAATTAGTGTCTTTCCTCTGTTGATTATCTATAATTAATCATATATGTATCTTGTTGTACTTTGTTGTTTGTACATGTTTCCCTCGTTATACTATAAATTCCTAGAAAAGGGGGCTATCTTTTGACTTTCTTTGTATATTCACCTTATATCCTAGTGATTGACACAGAGTTAGACACTTAAATGCTATTTGACTAACTAGATGAACTACACTAATATTCTGTAATTACACACAAAACATTGCATCAATATCTTTTAGATATAATCGAGCTAGGAACAGATGAGGAAAATAAAATAATTTTGTATAGAATAGTCAGATCCTCTTTGTCACATGGGGATATAGGATTCTATTAATAAGAAACTTTCACCTATCAGATGGTCTCTGGACCAATGCCTCCAACTGACTGATGGATTGATCCAATCTTAGAGGGACAAAGTGTTAAAAATCAATGAATATAACTTTGGAAATCAGAAGTACTATCCTTTATCAATGCTTTATATAAAATATAAAAGAGTGGTGACACTCTATATAAAGTCTGATGAAATTCAAAGCAAGCAAGATCATCCCATTTCATTATTTCACCTTAGGTTTTATTTCTGTTATCTTCATAGGTGTCCCTCCCAAAGATCTGTGATGGATTCTTTTCTCATATCCCTCTCCACTGTTTCTTTGGTGATTATTAAATCAGCTACTATGGGTTCAATGATTATTTCGCTGCATGTGATTCCAAGATATATAGATATAGATAGATATATGTATACACACACACACACACACACACACACACACATACATACACATAGCCCTAGTCTGTCCTCAGCTCCAGTCCCATGTCATCAACTGCCTTCTGTACATCACAAATTCAACATGTCCAAAATAGAACTCATTTTCTCCCTCCATCACTCCTCTCTCTGCCCCTAGGCCAAAACCATCTCTCATCCAAATTTCCTATTGTCACTCAGGCTAACAAACTTAGGATCATCCTTGACTATTCATTTGCATTTTCCCTATTTATTCAAAGTGGTGTCATCTAGAGTGTTTACCTACAAACTTTAAAGTACTATACAAATGCTAGACATTACTTTTATTTTTATTATTTTTATTGTTATTAGTATTCTAGTTTCACAATACCTCATACTTTTCCATTTATCCACTCACACAGCTGCTACCCTGGCACTGGTCTTCATGAACTCACAAACTGGATTCTCATGATTGCCTTCTGGCCAGTCCTTCCTTCAATTAATTCCAGCAGTTTCTCATCCCTTACAGGGACACTCCAAACCAACCTCCTCTCAGTTGCCAAAGTGATTTTCTAGAGCACAGGTTTTACCATGTTACATACAATAAATAATCCCACCTCCAACTCAAAATCCAATGACTCTTTACCAGGATCAAATATAAAATGCTCTGTTTGGCATTTAAAAATCCTTTTCAACCTGTTCCCTTCTGACCTTTCCAGTTCCTTCTATGTTACTCCTTACCATATGTTCTATGATCCAACCACATAGGCCTCCAGGATGTTCCTCATATCTCTCTCAACTTCATGCTTTTTTTCTCTGGTGCTCTCACCACCACCATTCCCTATATCTATCTGGAGCTGTTTAATCTTTTCAGCTGGCTTTCCTGGCGTTCCTTTAAAAGTCCATCAAATCCTACCATGTTCAAGAGACCTTAACCAGTTTTCCTAACTGCTCTAGTGCCTTCCCTCAGGAATTTCTTTTCATTAAGATGCACATAAAGTTATTTGAATGCTATCTCTCCCAATATAAAGTGAACTCTTAAACTGCAATGACCATGGTTTTGCCTTTCTTTGTATCCCTGCTATATAGTATAGTTTCTGAAGCTTAGTAAGTGATTAATAAATGCCAGGGACTAACTATTGTCATTACTTAGGGTGGGGGTTAAAACTTTTAAATGTTCTATGTCAAAATTATATTGTCTCTCATTTTGCTTTATGGCATGAGCTCCTTGAGGAAGGAGATTATTTTATTTTCATTCTTGTATTATCACCACAGTCCAAATATCTTCCTTCCATTACACCTCATTCCCCTTACATCCAGATCTTCAGGTCCCTCTCTGGGGATCTGTGCTCCCGATTAGTGTTTTCACTCAGAGATCACTATAATACCCAATAAATTCTAGCCCTCTTTCTGATATACTACCAAGCACATCAGTCTTTTTTTTTTTTTTTTTTTTTGCTTTTTGCTGAGACAATTGGGATTAAGTGACTTGTCCAGGGTCACACAGCTAGGGAATGTTAAGTGTCTGAGACCAGATTTGAACTCAGGTCCTCATGACTTCAGGGCTGGTGCTCTATCCACTGTGCCACCTAGCTGCCCCCACATCAGTCTTTCTTCTCCTTCCCCACTCCAACCTCACTATCTTGACCTAAGAACAATAATCAAATCAATATTTTCATTCCAGGAAAGGAATGTCAATCAGTTGTTCCATTCATACTGCCCCTGTGACTTCCCAGACAAAATTTCCCTCCCAATCCATCACCTTCCCATATGCATCTTTTTATTTTGGATGTGAGCTCATTGAATTTAGGGATTGTCTTTTCATATTTGTGTCTCCAATACTTAGCACAGTGGCTGGCACATAGTAGGCACTTCTCAAATGCTATTAGTTGATAATTTGTGTCATTTATGTAATCTCTGCCCTCATCAAAATACTTTTCAAAAACTTTGAAGTGAGCAGGATCAAGTATAGATGGGGGGAGGGGAGGGGAGAGAGGAGAGGAATTACAGAAGAGTCTTTTAAGCCTACTGATCTAGTCAATTAGTTCTGACTCTAACTGCATTGTCACAAAACTGCCATCTCCATCTTTTTCATAAGGATGTCAAATGTCTTGAAATTCAAATATACTATGTCTTTGAAATTCCCTAATCTGCCAGTCTAACTGTCCTGTCAAAAAGAGAAAATGAGTTAAGTCTGGTATGAATTTTGCTTAATGAATTGATATTGGTGTAAGGTGGCCTCTGCTTCCCTTCATAAATATTTTACAAACTATCCCCTCAATAATTTGTCTTACAATTATGTCAAGATTCAAAATCAGCTTCACCAACTGATAAGAATATATATTTTTATATACGGTAAATAATATATAGACACACACATTTGTAACTATATATAAGAAAGACAGCAATATCTTTTATATATCATTTTAAAGCCTACAAAGTGCTTTACAAATATAATTTCACTTTAACCTCACAATAGCCCTAAAATATAGTTGCATTATTATTTTCATTTTATAGATGAAGTAACTAAGGAATATAGAAGTTAAGTGCCTTTGCTAACAGCCACACAGCTAATAAACATCTGAACCTTTATTTGAATGCAGGTATTCCTGATTCTAGAAACAACATTTTACTCATTATGCCACCTTGCTATCTCAGATCATGAATATGCCCTCTTTCCTTTTCCTTTTTTTATTTAAAAATTGGAATATTTATGAGACTATTTCTAAAACTGTGATACTTTTATTCAATATGATCCAAAAATCAACAATGGCTCAACAATAACATTCCCTAATTCTTCAATTAGCTTTTCCAGATGACTTCAATCTATTAAGATCAATTAGGCATTTTTTGCCCCTCATACTGTGCTTTAACCATCTATTAATTATTTTTGTTCTATTTTCCAGTTTTAGAGCATCTTCTTTATTAGGAAAAAAAGGGGAGGAAAGCATCATTTAGTAATTATATCTTCTTTTTGTCCCTCTGTATCATCACCAAATCTGCCATATTCCTTTTTTTGTCTTGTCTTCACTCCATTAAAAAAAAATTAAATCAAAGGTTCTTAACTGGGGGTTTATGAACTTTTTTAAAAAATATTTTGATAATAAATAAGAAAGAAGTTAGGGAGGTTAACAAAAGGCTAGAAAAGTTAGGTATGATAGATCTCTGGAGGAAATTGAATGGTGATAGAAGGGAGTATACTTTTTTCTCAGGGGTTCATGGAACTTATACAAAAATTGATCATGTGTTAGGGCATAAAAACCTCAAAATCAATTGCAGAAAAGCAGAAATAGTAAATGCATCCTTCTCAGATCATGATGCAATAAAACTCACATGTAATATAAGGCCAGGAGAAAATAAGCCACAAGTTATTTGGAAATTAAATAATCTAATCCTGAAGAACGAATGGGTGAAAGAGCAAATTATAGACACAATCGAAAATTTCATCCAGGAGAATGACAACAATGAGACAACATACCAAAATTTGTGGGACTCGGCTAAAGCGGTTATAAGGGGTAATTTTATATCTCTAGATGCTTACTTGCGTAAAACAGAGAAGGAGAAGGTTAATGAACTGGGCTTACAATTAAAAAAGCTAGAAAAAGACCAAATTACAAACCCTCAATTAAATACCAAATTGGAAATTCTGAAAATTAAAGGGGAGATCAATAAAATTGAAAATAAGAAAACTATTGAATTAATAAATAAAAGTAAGAGTTGGTTTTATGAAAAAACCAACAAAATAGATAAGCCTTTAGTTAATTTGATTAGAAAAAGAAAAGAGGAAAATCAAATTATTAGTCTCAAAAATGATAAGGGAGAACTTTCCTCCAATGAAGAGGAAATTAGAGTAATAATTAGGAGTTTCTTTGCCCAACTTTATGCCAATAAATTTGAGAATGTAAATGAAATGGAGGAGTATCTACAAAAATATAGATTGCCCAGATTAACAGAAGAGGAAAAAAATTATTTAAATAGCCCTATTTCAGAAAAAGAAATAGAACAAGCTATTAATCAACTCCCTAAGAAAAAATCTCCAGGACCAGATGGATTTACATGTGAATTTTACCAAACATTCAAGGAACAATTAATCCCAATACTATATAAACTATTCGAAAAAATAGGGAAAGAAGGTGTACTACCAAATTCCTTCTATGACACAGATATGGTGCTGATAGCTAAACCAGGTAGGGAGAAAACTGAGAAAGAAAACTATAGACCCATTTCCCTAATGAATATTGATGCAAAAATTTTAAATAAGATTTTAGCAACAAGATTACAGAAAGTCATCCCCAGGATAATACATCATGACCAAGTAGGATTTATACCAGGAATGCAGGGCTGGTTCAATATTAGGAAAACTATTAGCATAATCAATTATATTAATAACCAAATTAGTAAAAATCATATGATTATCTCCATAGATGCAGAAAAAGCCTTTGATAAAATCCAACACCCATTCCTATTAAAAACACTGGAGAGTATAGGAATAAATGGGCTTTTCCTTAAAATGATAAGTAGTATCTACTTAAAACCTTCAGCAAGCATCATATGTAATGGAGTCAAACTAGAACCATTCCCAATAAGATCAGGAGTGAAACAAGGCTGCCCACTGTCACCATTACTATTTAATATTGTATTAGAAATGTTAGCTTTAGCAATAAGAGAAGAAAAAGAGATAAAAGGAATCAGAGTGGGTAGTGAAGAAACCAAATTATCACTCTTTGCAGATGACATGATGGTATACTTAGAGAATCCTAGAGACTCAACTAAAAAACTACTAGAAACAATTCACACCTTTAGCAAAGTGGCAGGATACAAAATAAATCCACATAAATCATCAGCATTTTTATATATTACCAATAAAGTTCAGCAGCAAGAGATACAAAAAGAAATTCCATTCAAAATAACTGTTGATAGTATAAAATATTTGGGAATTTATCTGCCAAGGGATAGTCAGGAACTATATGAACTAAATTACAAAACACATTCCACACAAATCAAATCAGACCTAGTCAATTGGAAAAACTTAAAATGCTCATGGGTAGGACGAGCGAATATAATAAAAATGACAATACTACCCAAACTAATTTACTTATTTAGTGCCATACCAATCAAACTCCCAAGAAATTATCTTACAGATCTAGAAAAAATAGTAGCAAAGTTCATTTGGAAAAACAAAAGGTCTAGAATTTCAAGGGGATTAATGAAAAAAAAGGCTGAAGATGGTGGACTTGCTGTACCAGATCTAAAACTATATTATAAAGCAGCGGTCATCAAAACCATTTGGTACTGGCTAAGAAATAGAGTAGTCGATCAGTGGAATAGGATAGAATCACAAGACAAATTAGGCAATAACTATAGCAATTTGGTTTTTGATAAACCCAAAGACCCCAGCTTCTGGGATAAGTATTCACTATTTGACATAAACTGCTGGGAAAACTGGAAACTAGTGTGGAAGAAATTAGGGCTTGACCCACATCTAACACCACATACCAAGATAAGATCTAAATGGGTTCATGATCTGGATATAAAGAGTGATTTTGTAAACAAGTTAGAGGAACATAATATAGTTTACCTCTCAGACCTGTGGAGATGGAATAAATTTATGTCCAAAGAAGAACTGGAACTTTTAATTGAAAACCAGATAGATAACTTTGACTATATTAAGTTAAAAAGTTTTTGTACAAACAAAATCAATGCAGACAAGATTAGGAGGGAAGCAATAAATTGGGAAATCATCTTTACATTTAAGGGTTCTGATAAAGGTCTCATGTCTAAAATATATAGAGAATTGTCTCATATTTATAAAAATTCAAGCCATTCTCCAATCAATAAATGGTCAAAGGATATGAACAGACAATTTTCAGAGGATGAAATTAAAACTATTTATAGTCATATGAAAAGGTGCTCCAAATCACTATTGATCAGAGAAATGCAAATCAAGACAACCCTGAGATACCACTTCACACCTGTCAGATTGGCTAAAATGACAGGAAAAGTTAATGATGAATGTTGGAGGGGTTGTGGGAGGGCTGGGACACTGATGCATTGTTGGTGGAGCTGTGAACGGATACAGCCATTCTGGAGAACAATTTGGAGCTATGCTCAAAAAGTTATCAAACTGTGCATACCCTTTGACCCAGCAGCATTTCTATTGGGCTTATATCCCAAAGAAATCATAAAGGAAGGAAAAGGCCCCACATGTGCAAGAATGTTTGTGGCAGCCCTTTTTGTAGTGGCTAGAAACTGGAAATTGAATAGATGCCCTTCAATTGGAGAATGGCTGAATAAATTATGGTATATGAATGTTATGGAATATTATTGTTCTGTAAGAAATGACCAGCAAGATGATTTCAGAGAGGCCTGGAGAGACTTACATGAACTGATGCTGAGTGAAATGAGCAGAACCAGGAGATCATTATACACGGCAACAACAGTACTATATGACGATCAATTCTGATGGACATGGCTCCCTTCAACAATGAAATGTTTCAAACCACCTCCAATTGTTCACTGAAGAAAGCCATATACACCCAGAGAGAGGGATGCGAAATGTGGACCACAACATAACATTCTCATACTCCTTGATTGATGTTTGCTTACATTGTGTTTCCTTTATCTGATATATCGTTTGTGTAGATAAGATTTTTCTTGCACACCAATGATAAGTTTGGAAATATGTATACATATATTCGATTTGCCAATATTTTAACATAATTAACATGTAGTGGATATCCTGCCATCTAGGGGAGGGGTGGGGAGTTGGGGGGAAAATTTGTAACGGAAAGCTATGTAAGGGTTATTGTTGAAGAATTACCCACACATATGTTATGCAAATAAAATAAAAATTTAAAATAAAAAAAAATATTTTGATGACTATTTCAATATAATTGTTTTCCTTTAATTCTTAAGTATTTTATTCATTTATTTATTTTTAATTTGCTGTGGCTATTGGAATTAAGTGACTTGCCCAGGGTCACACAGCTAGAATGTATTTATTTTATTTTATTTAAACCATTATTTTAAGAAGGGCCTACAAAGACTTCACAGGATTGCCAAAATAGGGGATTCCTACATTTAAAAAAATTTTTTTAAACCCTTGATTTTAAGATTTATAGAATGGGGACAGCTAGGTGGTGCAGTGGATAGAGCACCAGCCCTGAAGTCAGGAGGACCTGAGTTCAAATCTGGTCTCAGACACGTAACAGCTGTGTGACCCTGGGCAAGTCACTTAACCCCAATTGCCTCAGCAAAAAGCCAAAAAAAAAAAAAA
>JAJPUD010008439.1:76935-89416 GCA_023553655.1 Myrmecobius fasciatus | reverse complement strand
CAGAGTGCACTATGGAAGATGTTTAGTAAAGTAGTGCTTATTTCCCCTTAATCTTAAATCCCTGGAGACTGTAACTTTTTAAAAGGCAATGAGATACTTGCTTTAAACTCACATGTAACTTGGGGTTAATGCTTGGAGAACAAAACCTTGAACAGTCCCAGGACTATGCTTAAAGGTCATATTAGAAAGGGTATAATTAAAGTTAAGAACTACACCTTGTAAGCTTGGTGATCTCATGATAATGACTTTTTCTTTCAAGTATTTTAAGCTGAGATACCTAAGCAAAATAACCTTTAACCTTTGTCATTTTGAACAAGTGGAATGTAGTAGAAAGTTTTGCTCTTAGAAACTCAAAAGTCCTGAATTTGAAACTGTGGTTGTGTGATCTTGGACAAGCCAATGCACTCAGTTTCCTCATCTGTAAAAGGATATCATATAACTAAAAGTTGGTGCTTGGTGGGTTCTGAAGGACAATCTGTATCAATTTTGTGGGCTGGGTAGAATGCCAGGAATAGATGAGGATATTTAAGTTATGTGTGGATGTTGATAAACAGGAAGGCTATGGAACCTGCTGTAAGGTTGACCTGTGGATAAATGAAAGCATGATGCTCTTGCAACTTCCCTTTCCTTAGAAAAGCAGTTAGACTGGTCTGGGACAGTCTCATACGTGGGTGGTGCTCAAAGTAAAGAATAAGGTGGGGCAGGCCTGGTACACATTGAGCTGTATATAACACTTCCTATCCCAATTCCCTCAGATGGGCTAGGACCAAACTATGATAGTTCAAACCTCCTCAAAAGATCTCATTGTTAAAATTTTGATATGAACATTTGCACTTCAGAAACTGGCAAACAACAAATCAGGTCTTGCTATATTGTCTGATTAATTGTCTTTTTTTTTTTTTTTTTTTTTTTTTTTTTTTTTTTTGGCAATCAGGGTTAAGTGACTTGCCCAGAGTCCCATAGTTAATAAGTACCTGGGGCTGGATTTGAATTCAGTTCCTTCTAACTCCAGAGCCAATGCTCTATCCACTGAGCCACCTGACTGGACCCTGATTAATTGTCTAGACTAAAGAACAATATAGATCAACAATGACCTTTTGTAATAATCCCCCCCCCCTTTTTTAAGGGAGCTGGTTGTTAAACATTTGCAATATGTCAGTGGTTATAACTGCTACAATTTTAGCCAATACTAGAGAGAGATTCTCCTTAGAAAACTGCCAGATTAAGGTGAGGGTGTGAGTGTCAAAGTCCTTTTGTGGCTTTGAAAATACTTAAAGGAGGATATTAACCCATCAAGTACTTATAGTTGCAATAGCCAATTTGCAGTGTACAACTCACCCACCTCCCCATTGTTGGGACAGTGGTTCTGGGAAGTCCTTCCTGTACCATTGGTAGGTCAGAGATCTATAAGGAGACCTCAAGAATAGGCACCCATTACTAGGCTAATCTAACTTTTTATATTTTCATATTGCCTAGAGAAAATAACTAGGATTATTTCCTTACATGTCTTTGAATTAATGTGAAGATTGTTGTAAAGGATTTTGAGTAATGTAAAGATTAATCTCAACAAACATTTGTCAATCACCTACTATGTGCACAGCATTGATGCATATTATGTCCAGGATTCCTCTTCACTTTTCCCCATCATCCCCCCACCCCAGATTCTTTTTCTTACTCTAAAGTAGGTGAGGGGAGGGCAGAGCCAAGATCTTGGGGAGGAGACATTTTCTGAGCTTTCCCTATGTCCCTCACACTGACAGCAAATCCAGCCTCTGAACTAGTTTTGGAGTGAGAGAACTCACAAATATTTGGAGTACAACAAATTTCCAGCAGAAGATAATTTGGAAGATCTCCAGAAAAGATCTGTTTCAATTGGGTCTGGAGGGAGGCAGACTGAGGGCAGGCAGCTTCCCAGAAACCTGAGTGTAGGAAAGCATAGGGACCCAGGGTGGTGTGGGCTCTGTGGTGCCAGAGAATCTACCCAGAGGAATCTACAGCAATGTTGGCTATTCTGTCCTGGTTGCAAGCCAGTAGATCAGCAGATTAGCTGTAAGACATTCAATGAAAATACAAAAGGAAAATAATGAGCCCCTAAATCCCAGAATATCATGGGACCTGCCTAAACCCACCCAGCACTAGAAGTTAGTCAGCACCAACCCAGCACAGCCAGTCACCTGTAGAGGAAGCTTAGATAATCCCCCCTTTGCCTTAACAGCAATCTTTAAAAAATGAGCAACAAAGCAAAAAGAACTCTAACCATAGATAGTTTTTAATGGAGAAAGAGAAGGACACTAAAAGCAGATCATCTCCAGATGAAGCCCCAAAGAGTAATATGAATTGATCCCCATCTAACAAGGCTGTCTTGGAAGAATTCAAAAAGGATCTTAAAAGAGAGTTAAAAGAAAAATGGGGAAAGGAACCAAGAACTATGCAAGAGGATTTAGAAAAGGAAACAGAAATTTTCTGGAAAAAACTTTTTACAAAATAGATTTAGTGAATGCTAGAGTATGGTACCCTGCTGAGAGGGAGTACAGAGGCCACTTTGACCTGTGGTGCACAATAAGTTTTCTGCCACGTTGCAGAAACGCCCTTGCTGACCAAGGAGCACTGATGTATGGCATGGGAATGGGTTGAGCCTGAGCATCACAGCTAGTTGCTCTTGAGAAGGGATGTCTTGACAGGGCCTCTGTCCTGTGAGTGGGTTGCTGATGTGGCTGGGTTGGCTCTCCTCCTATTGGCAGATGCCATGCATACATAATGCCCATGAGCTGCTTCTCTGAAAGGTGATTGGGGATTGCCTACTGTTCATGCGCTGATCACACTTGCAAAAATGTATATCAACAAGGCTGTGAGGCATAATAAACTGGAGTTTTTTCCACATCCTCTGAGTCTCCCACTTCATTCATCTTGCCTCTGAGATCAAAGAGCTCATACAAGGTAAGACAGCTGCAACAAGTGAAATCAAAAAAGCATATAACTCCTTATAAAATAGATTTGATGAAATGGAAAAAGAAAACAACTCCCTGAAAAACAGAATTTGTGAAATGGAAAAAAAAAATCCATAGAACAAAACAAATCATTTAAAAATTCAATTGGCCAAATACAAAAGGAACCAAAAAAGGTAACTGAAGAAAATAATTTACTAAAAATTAAAGCTGAACTAATGGAAATGAATGACAATGAGACATCAAGAATCAGTAAAGCAAGACCAAAAAAAAAAAGAAAAAATAGAAGAAAATATAAACTACCTCATAGAAAAACAACTGACCTGGAAAATACATCTAGGAAAGACAATCTAAGGAGTATTGGACTTCTTGAAAACCATGATGTAAAAAAGAGCCTAGACATTATCTTTCAGGAAATCATCAAGGAAAACAATCCTGAGATCCTAGAATCAGAAGGTAAAATTGGAATGCAAAATGAATGTTGAAAACCATCTTTACATATAATTGGAAAAAGAATATACTATTAACATAAAATTTGATTAAAAGAAAAAGAGTGTTACAAGGGTGTATTGGTAAATGTTCAACAATTAGTTCTTTTTTTTTTGTTTTAAGCTTTTTATTGGCAAAACATATGCATGGGTAATTTTTTAACACTGATCCTTGCAAAGCTTCTGTTACAAATTTTTCCCTCCTCCACCCCACCCCCTCCCCTAGATGGCAGGAAATCTAATACATGTTAACTATGTTAAAATAAATGACAAATCAAATATATGCATATATATATATTTATACAATTATCTGAAAAATCGGATCTACAAGGAAAAAAAAAACCTGGAAAGGAAAAAAAATGCAAGCAAACCTTAATAGTGAGCACGAAAATGTTATGTTGTGGTCCACATTTCATATCCCTCTCTCTGGGTGTATATGACTTTCTTCACTGAACAATTGGAACTGGTTTGAGACATTTCATTGTTGAAGAGAGCCATGTCCATCAGAATTGATCATCACATAGTCTTGTTGTTGCTGTGTATAATGATCTCCTGGTTCTGCTCATTTCACTCAGCATCAGTTCATGCAAGTCTCTTCAGGCCTCTCTGAAATCATCCTGCTGGTCATTTCTTATAGAACAATAATATTCCATAACATTCATATACCATAATTTATTCAGCCATTGTTCAACTGATAGACATCTATTCAACAATTAGTTCTTGAAAAAAGGTATAATTAATACACTTTTTTGGTGAAATCTGCATCACTTTCTTAAGTCTGGACAATTAACAAAATAATAAATGAAGCCCTGACATAGTATTTGATGCTCACATTGAAAATTGAACAATAGTTCTCAAGAGTCAGCAAAAGCTGGCTCCATCACACTCCCAGGGGTGTCTTCTAGGGTCTGACATCTACATTTCCAGTCTCAGAAAGGAAATAGAGATAAAGAAATAAAAAAAAATGAGGCAAAAGAAAATTGAGTTAAAGTAAAGGTTACCAACTCTTCCCATCACCCTACCTTAGTCAAATGTAAACACTGTGCTTTTATTTTAACTTCTTTTTTTTGCCATAGTGAAGATAAAGCATATTCTGCTTAGAAAAACCCTCCATTGGTAGTATATTTGATATTTCAGACTTAGTTTAATATTTAAGGAATCATTTCATTTTTGTGGGTAATATCTTGACTGGTACAAATCATTCCCTCTCTATTCTTTAGTGGATAGGCATTTTGGTTTTTTTTTTTCCCTCCAGTGCCTAAAAAGTTTTCCAGTTGCCAAAGATTTTTATCTCTTTGCTTGTCATTTGAAGAATGACTGAATAAACTGTGATTTTATGAACATGATGAAATACTATTCTATACAAAATGATGAGTATCAGATTTCAGGAAAACCTGCAAATAATTAGATGAACTGGTGCTGAGTGAAGTGAGCAGCACCAGAAGAACATTGTACACAGTAACAGCAACACTGTATGATGATTAACTTTGATAGATTTAGTTGTTATAAATACAATGATCTTAGGCAGTTCCAAAATCATGATGGAAAATGCTATCCACATTCAGAGAAAGAACTATGGAGTCTGAATACAGATTGAAAAATACTACTTTCACTTTTTTTCTCATAGTTTTTCCCTTTTGTTCTTATTCTTTTATAACATGACAAATGTGGAGATAGTGTACTACAATTGTACATATATAATCTATATCAAATTGCTGGCCATCTTGAGATAGGGAAGGGGAGGGAAGGAGAGAGGAAAAATAGAAACTAAAATCTTTTAAAAGTAAATGTTGAAAATAAAAAAATAGAAACAAATGTTAAAAATTATTTTTCACCTAATGCCTAGTCTTTTAATGATGAACAGGATAGTACATAGAAAGAAAACAGGTTCAAATCTCATTTCTAATGCTAATTATGTGTATGATTGTGGGCCATCATCTGTAAAGTGAGGAAGTTGGATTAGATAACTAATAAGAATTCTTCCAATCCTAAATCTATGTTCCCATGCTTTCCATGATTAGTTAGGCTGGTCCTTGAGTAACAGGCACACCATTCATCCCTGGACCCATAAGAAAAATCCAAAAGTTGTTCTCAAAGGACCTTTTTTGTTGTTAACGAAAATTGGGGAGAGAATGATTGTGAAGCACTATTTTTTACTTCATTTTATTTTTCATAATTTGTTTGGAAGCAAGGGAGACAATATTTCAATAAATGTTCAGTTGTTCCTTCATGACTCCATCTGGGATTTTCTTGGCAAAAACACTGGAGTGGTTTGCCATTTCCTTCTCCAGGTGATTTCATGAAGGAAGAAACTGAGGCAAACAGGAATAAGTGACTTGTCCACTTACTAAGTATCAGAGATTGGATTTGAATTTAGGAAGATGAGTCTCCCTGATTCCAGGTAGGGTACTCTATCCACTATATAACTTAGCTACCATTTCAGTAAATATGATTGCCTTATCTATCTCCAGTTCAAGTCATCAAAGTAGAAAATTATAGTACTCTCTACCAAATAAATCCTTTCCCCTAGAATTGTGGCTTCTCTGGTCCTCCAGTTTTACTTAGATTATGCAGGTACCTACATGTTACATGTCTTGAGAACCTGAAAGTCTGGTAGGCTTCAACAGTGATCAATTTGTTGATTATTTCTCCAAATAGACCTGTTTGAGTGGAAGAATAAACCCCAGCAAACCTGTCTGGTGAATGGATAGAAGCTCAGCTATTTCATTCTTGTTATGCACCAGTGGAACTCAGAAAACTCAGATCCCTGCTTCTTGATCACAGGGTAGGTGAATTACAGCTGGAGGGCCACACCCAACCCACCCAGTCAGCAATCTAAAAATTACCTTTGTATTTTAAAAAAACAATAAAACTTCATTTAAAAAATTATTTTTATTTTTATTAAGGCTTTTTATTTGCAAAACATGCATAGGTAATTTTTCAACATTGACCCTTGCAAAGCTTTCTGTTACAAATTTTTCCCTCCTACCTCTCACTTCCTCCCCTAGATGGCAGGAAGTCTATTACATGTTAATTATGTTAAAATATTTGATAGATCAAATATGTGTATATATATTTATACAGTTATCTGTAAAAAAATAAAATAAAATAAAAACCTGAGAAGGAAAACATAAAGCAAGCAAACATCAATAGAGAGTGTGAAAATGTTATGTTGTGGTCCAGACTCAGATCCCACAGGCCTCTCCCTGGGTGTATATGGCTTTCTTCATCACTGAACAACTAGAATTGGTTTGAAACATCTCATTGTTGAAGAGAGTCATGTCCCTCAGAGTTGATCATCATGTAATATTGTTGTTGCTGTGTATAATGATCTCCTGGTTCTGCTCGTTTCACTCAGCATCAGTTCATGCAAGTCCCTCCAGGCCTCTCTGAAATCATCCTGCTGGTCGTTTCTTACAGAGCAATAATATTCCATAACATTCATATACCATAATTTATTCAGCCACTCTCCAATTGATGGACATTCCTTCAGTTTCCAGTTTCTAGCCACTACAAAAAGGGCTGCCACTAACATTCTTGCACATGTGGGGCCCTTTCCTTCCTTTAAGATCTCTTTGGGATATAGGCCCAATAGAAACACTGCTGGGTCAAAGGGTATGCACAGTAAAACTTTATTTTTAATGTAAAAATCATTCTTAGTTCCCTGGAGGTGCTAAAACAGGCCTGGCAATATTTGGACTTGAATGCATACAGTTTGCAGACACCGCTCTAGACTTTGGTAAAATAATGTCTTCCAGGTCCATCAGGATCCATCACTGTTTAAAACAGATTTTGCCATGACCAGATAAAAAGGAACGTTTGTAAGGGAGGAGGGAACTTGATGGAAGTGGATGTTTAGATGGCTGAGGCTACCCTGAAGTGTTAGGAGGCAACACTAAAGCCTTGGAAAACTGCTCCCCTGATGTCTTTTATCTCTGCCTCACTTCAACAAAGAGAGCCTCAGGCCTTAGATATAGTGATAGAGGTCACCCATTATAAGGGTGATCTTAACTATAGACCTGGCAATGGCTCCAGAGGAATGAGAAATGACAACTATTTCAGGATCATCAGATCATAAGTTTTCAATAAGAAGGAACCTCATAGTCAAACTCCAGCATTTTACAGATGAGCAAAGCAAGACCCATTGTTACATAATCTGTTCAAAGTCACAAAGAGCCAGGATTTGAACCAGAGATCTTTGATGCAGCTCTTTTGATGGCACTATTAAAATCCAGAAACAGCAAAAATTACTGGCAAGAGTGCCAGTACTGGGTATGGATCTCAAAGAGATCATAAAAAAGGCAAAAGGATCCACCTGTGCAAAAATGTTTGCAGCTCTACTTGTGGTGGCAAGAAATTGACTGAATGTCCCTGGGTATAGGGAACATCTGAAAAAGTTGTGGCATATGAGTGTGTTGGAATATTATTGTTCTATAAGTAATGACAAGCAAGATTTTAGAAAAACCCAGAAAGACTTGTATGGTCTGATGCTGAGTGAAGTAAGCAGAACCAGGAGAACGATGTGCGCAGTAACAGCAACATTAGTCCTCAGTAATAGAGTCATCCAAGACAACCCTAATAGATTTGTGAGGGAAAATGACATCCATATCCAGAAAGAGAACTCTGGAAACCAAATGCATATCAAAGCAAACCATTTTAACTTTTTTTGGGGGGGGGTTCTTTCTCAAAGTTTTTTCTTTAGTTCTGATTTTTCTTTCACAACATAATTAATATGGAAATATGTTTACAATGATTGTACAAGTACAACCTATATCAGATTGCTTTTTGTCTTAGGGAGAGGGGAGGGAAGGAAGGGAGGGACAAAAAATTTGGAACTAAAAATCTTACAAAAATGAATGTTGAAAACTATCTTTATATATAATTGGAAAAAATGCTATCAAACCTTAAAAAATAAATCAAATTTTTAAAAAGTGCCCCTAAAATTTAATGACAAGCTGAGCAGGGTAACTCAATTGTAAAGGAAATAGGAGGCAGTAGAGAGTAAAGAGATCAGAAACATAGCAAGAGGGCAGAATATGAAGGGTTTTATGACTTTATATTTCATCTTGGAAGTAAGTGGGACATTGGAGTTTAATAATAGACTAGGATAATGACTTGGTCAGACCTATCTTAAAAAAAAAATTTACTTGAGGTAGAGAAACTAATTAGATTAAACTATTCTAATACTAAGGTGCAGGTGGGTGGTGCAGGGAATACAGTACCCAGCCTGAAGACAGGAAATCCTCCTGAATTCAAATCCAGTCTCAGACACTTATTAGTTCTATGGCCCTGGGCAAGTCACTTAGCCCTCGTTGGCTCAGTTTCCTCCTCTGTAAAATGAGCTGGAAAAAGAAATGGCAAACCATTACAATATCTTTGCCAAACAAAAGATAACAAAGAATTGGAAGCTACTAAAAATAAATGACTGAACCACAACAAAATAACCCAGATAAAAGATGATAAAAGCCTGTACTAGGATGGTAATATAAGATTTTTTTCACCATGTTATATATGTGGATGAGAGTAATGATTTGTAATACCTGAGTTGCAAGTTCAGGAGGATGGTGCTATGCCCAACAGTAGTATGCAAGTTGGGAAAAGGGGAGGATTCAGGGCTAAGGAATTTTGTTTTGGACATGTTGAGTTTGAGATACTTACAGGCAATCCAGATTTGATATATCCAAAGACTCTAGGCAATATGGACTCAGGAGAGAGATTAGAGTTAGAGATAAAGACGAGAACATCAACTTCACAAGATGATAACTAACTTAAGAGGATTGATAAGATTAACAAGCAAGATAGCATTTGAGGGAAAAAAGAAAAGGAAGACTTAGGACAGAGCTTGGTGGCAACTATAATTAGTGGATGAGATCCAGAGGAAGATCCAGCAAAGGAACCCACATAAAAAGTGAAACAGGAGAGGACTGTGTGATGAGATCCTAGAGAGGAATATCCAAGAGGAGAGAATGACTGACATCAAAGGCTTCCAAAAGGTTGTGAAAGATGAGGACTGAGAAAAATTTGTGCTATTATGAGATCACTTTTAACTTTGGAGTGAGCATTTTCATTTGAAGGTGAAGCTAAAATTCATATTGTAGAAGATTTAGAAAGGAAGAGGAGAAATGGGACACCTCATGTGTAGACAACTTTCTGAAGGGGTTAATCGAATCCCTCATCAAGAAAGGGAGAAAAAACAGAACAGTGGTTAACAGGGATAGATCAAGTGAGAGGTGTTTATATATATATTTAAAGATAGGATGGGAAAACAGGCATTTTATAGGCAAAAAGAAGACCCAAAAGATAGGAAAAAATTGAAAATTAGAGAGAGAAATGGGGTGATAGTGAAAACAATCTGCTGGAGAAGGCTGGAGGGGATGGATTCAATGGTCTTGGAAGGGAGAAGGGCTACCTCTTCATGAAAGACAAGAGTGAATAAAGGACTTAGTGGAGGAAGATCTCTGACATCTGAGATAAGGAGAGAGAAGAGAGAGCTTGCAATGGAATGACTTCAATTTCTTTCTTTCTTTTTTTTTTTTTTTTTTTTTTGGTAAAAGTATGAGATGGGGGTGGGTGGGCAGGGAAGACAGCTACATAGTGAAGTGGATTAAGCACCAGCTTGAAGTCAGGAGGACCTGAGTTCAAATCCAGCCTCAGACACTTAGCACTTACTAGTTGTGTGACCCTGGGCAAATCACTTAACTTCTATTGCCTCACAAAACTGACTAAATAAAAACAAAGTATTATAAGATGAAGTGCTCAGTTGGGAGGAAAAGGGGAAAAATGAAAAACTTTGAAATAGCTGCTCTGGTGATAGCACTTAGGAAATTATAAAAGGATCATCTTGTTTCAGTGAATCCAGTTTAGATTATATAATAAATTTATAGTGAATCCAATTAGAATAGAACCATGATATTCTCCATCTTTATTCATTTGTTGAAAAACATTCAATTTGAAGCTGATGGAGTCTGAATGCAGATCAAAGCATACTATTTTTCACTTCATTTTTTCTTTTGGGTCTGTGTCTTCTTTTACAACATAACTAATATGGAAATATGTTTTGCATGATTGCACATGTATAATTTATATTAAATGGCTTACTCTCTCAGGGAAGGGGGAAGTGAGGGGAAAAAAAGAGGGGAAATTTGGAATCCCTCAAATTTTTTTAAATGGATGTTAAAATTGTCTTTACATGTAACTGGGGAGAAATAAAATATTTAAAAATTTTTAAAAAGAAAAGAAAAATGTTCAATTCAACCAATATTTATAATTAAATAATCTTATATTATTTAATTAAATATTTTAATTAGATTTATATCACCTTGATTTCCAAACATCTTTTCTCCCTCCCCTACCATTTCTTTTTTTAAAATAGCATTTTATTTTTCCAAATGCATGCAGTTTTCAATATTCACCTTTGTGAAACCTTGTGCTCCAAATTTTTCTCCTTCTTCTACCCTCCCCCAAGACAACAAGCAATCTGATATAAGTTAAACATATATTTCTTCATTCATCATTCTGTACGAGAAAAATCAGATCAAAAGGGAAAAAACAAATAAAGGGGAAAAAACAAGCAAACAAACAATAACAACAATGGTAAAAAAAAAAAAAAAACTATGCCTTTATCTACATTCTACATTTATCTACATTCTCTCTGGACGGGGATGGCACTTTTCATCATAAATCTATTGGAATTGTCTCCAGCAAGCAATTCTTTAAAAAAAACATATTTTTTTAATTTTTAAAAATATTTATTTATTATTTTTTTAATTGAAGATTTTTATTTTCAAAACATATGCAAGGATAATTTTTCAATATTGACCCTCAAAAAACCTTGTGTTCCAATTTCCCACCCTTCCTTTTACCCCCTTCCCTAAATGGCAAGTAATCCAATATATGTTAAACATAGTAAAAATATATGTTAATTCCAATATAAACATACATATTTATACAATTATCTTGTTGCACAAGAAAAATAAGATTATAAAGGAAAAAAAATGAGAAAGAAAATAAAATTCAAGCAAATCACAACAAAAAGAATGAAAATGCTATGTTGTGATTCACCCTCAATTTCCATAGTCCTTTTTCTGGGTGTAGATGGCTCTCATCATCACATGATCATTGGAACTGGCCTGAATCATCTCATTGTTGGAAAGAGCCACGTCCATCAGAATTGATCATCATATAGTCTTGCTGTTGCTGTGTATAATGATCTCCTGGTTCTGCTGATTTCACTCAGCATCAGTTCATACAAGTTTCTCCAGGACACTCTGAAATCATCCTGCTGGTCATTTCTTACAGAACAATAATATTCCATAACATTCATATACCATAATTTATTCAGCCACTCTCCAATTGATGGACATCTATTCAGTTTCCAGTTTCTTGCCACTACAAAAAGGGCTGCCACAAACATTTTTGCACATGTGGGTCCCTTTCCCTCCTTTAAAATCTCTTTGGGATACAGGACCAGTAGAAACACTGGTGGATCAAAGGGTATGCAGAGTTTGGTAGCCCTTTAGGCATAGTTCTACATTGCTCTCCAGAATGGTTGGATCCATTCACAACTCCACCAACAATGTATTAGTTTTTCAGTTTTCCCGCATCGCCTTCAACATTCATCATTATCTTTTCCTTCCATCTTAGCCAATCTGAGAGGAATATAGTAGTACCTCAAAGCTGTCTTAATTTGCATTTTCTCTAATCAATAGTGATTTAGAGTACCTTTTCATATAGATTTGAAATGGTTTTAATTTCTTCATCAGAAAATTGATGTTCTTATCCTTTGATCATTTATCAGTTGGAGAATGGCTCAGCAACTATTCTTTTTTTTTTATTAAAAGCTTTTTATTTACAAAACATATGAGTGATTTTTCTACATTGACCTTTGCAAAAAAACGTTTTTTTTGTTCTAAGCTTTTCCCCTCCTTCCCCCCACCCCACCCCTAGATGACAGGTAATCTAATACATGCTAAATAAGATAAAATATATGACAAATCCAATACATGTATACATATCTATACAGTTATCTTACTGCACAAGAAACATCAG
>JAJPUD010008439.1:46597-76535 GCA_023553655.1 Myrmecobius fasciatus | reverse complement strand
CACACACACACACACACAGCTGTGATTTAGTCAGGATTCATGCTCAGTTCTTCTAACTAATGGTTCATTATCCCCCTTCAGTCAGCTTTTACTATGTGCCAGGCATGTTTCTCATCGATTGGGAATACAGAGAAAGCCAAGTCACTTAGTTCTAATAATTGGTAGATTAGCAGCTCTGCTTAAAGTCAACCAATATTTATTGAGTACTTATTTTGTTCCTATTAGTGCACCTAGAAAGTTTTTCTTTAAGAGAAATGGAGCAGATGAAGAGTGATGGGGAGTTATTAGTACCTGACTTAATGAGGAATGTGGGTTTAATTTACAATTATTATTTCTATGTGAATGAAAAGTTATCAGAAGGAAGAAAACACCTGAGAAAGCCAAATTTGGTGTAATTTCAAAACAAATAACAATTCTAGGGGTAATGAAACATTTCTCTCTCCAAAGGTGAAAGAGTATTAGGGCAGAGTGTTGTATGGATTCTTAGATCAGATCATTCTAGTCTTTAGAGTGTTTTAACCTAATTGCTTTTATTTGTTGTTAGGGACAGGGTCTTTCCCCAACAGTGACAGTGATGTAAAAACAAGAAATATCTAGGGAGGATGAAGATGAAAAAAAAGACCATTTGATCCAGTAATAATCTCTGGTTTCCTTTAAGATAGCAATTTCAGGAGATTGATAGAGATAGAAGTCAGAAGGCAAAGGATTGAGGAGAAAGTGAGTGTGGGGGAGTTGGAAACACCAGATCTAAGCAAGTTTTCAAAGAAGCTTGCCAAAAAGGGGAGGAGACAGGATTGTAGCTAGATGGGGTGGTAGAGTCACAATAATGCTTTCTTTTTCCTTTGGGTTATGAGCAGCATATTTGGGGGACTAGGAAAGAGATTGTGGAGAAAGATAGGGCACAGGTAGGTGACATAGTAGATAAAAAAATTAGGTCAGAAAACCTGAGATCTAATTCTGATGCAAACATTCCTATGACACTAGACAAATCACTTCACTGTTCGATGCCTCAGTTTCCTCATCTGTAAAATGAGAATAATAATAGCACCTACCTCCCAGGATTGTTGTAAGAATTAAATAAGAAAATTACTTAGTACAGTAACTAGCACATAGTAAGCACTATATACATTTTAGCTATTCTTATTATAGAAAGGAAGCAGTAAGATGCAAGGGTGGAGGGGTTAAGTTCCCTGGTCTTCTCTTCTTTTTGCTCCTGTAAACCTTGAGATGCTCATTATTCCACATAAGCCAGAAGCCAAACTTCCCTTTGCTGTTGTATCTCTCTACTTGTTAGGGAGAAGATGTTTGCTAGCCAATTCAGGTTCTTAGCTTTTCCAGCCACTTCTTGTGATGACCATTTTGTATCAATTAACATTCCCTCAGCAATCACAAAAAGGCATCAATAAAAAAAAATTTTTAAGTAGATAAGACTCTGGAAGAAACAGAAAATTTGATCTAGGAAGCATAGAAAGATAAAGAGGAAAGGAAAAAAATTATTTAAAGGTTAAACTTTACATTCCTAGATGGGAAAATGATATTTGTAACTTTTGAGAACTGTATCTTTTATTAGGCAGTTAGAGGAGGCATACATTGGGTGACTTTGACATGATGATATTAAAGAAAAAGACATTAAGAGATGGAAGAAGGAATGTACTGGTAGAAGAGGAAAGGGGGAGGTAAAATGGGATGTCAGATCACATGAAGAAGCACAAAAGACCTATTGCAGTAGAGAGAAATAAAAGAGGGGGATGATATAAATGAATGATAACAGCTTAGTACTAGCCCTAAGTGATGAGGGATTTGCCTTTTACTCGGGATCAAAGCCTTAAGATAAAATATCTGAGAATTGGTGAAGGAGATTTTAAATAACTATCAGGACTTGGTTGGAAATTCTTGTTTCCAGGTTATACCCTGGATTTCCTCAACTATCCTCCAGCTCTTCATCATGAAACTTCCTCACTCCAGTTCCAGAATTCACACATTAGAAGTACTCTCCAATCATTATGCATAGCAACAACAAGATTATATGATGATCAATTCTGAAGGACATGGCTCTCTTCAACAATAAGATGTTTCAAACCAGTTCCAGTTGTTCAGTGATGAAGACAGCCATCTACACCCAGAGAGAGGCCTGTGGGATCTGTGTGGACTACAACATAGCATTTTCACGCTTTCTGTTGATGTTTGCTTGAGTTTTGTTTTCCTTCTCAGGTTTTTTTTTCTTGTAGATTCGATTTTTCTTTGTAGCAAGATAACTATAAATATATATACATATATTGGATTTGTCATATATCTTAACATAGTTAGCATATATTGGACTACCCTGCCATCTAGGGGAGCGGATGGGGGGAAAGAGGGAAAAATTTGGAACAGAAAGTTTTGCAAGGGCCAATGTTGAAAAATTACCCATGCACATGTTTTGCAAATTAAAAAGCTTAAAAACAAAGAAGTATTTTCCAGCCCTTTCACTCTGATTAGATGGATTCTCCAAGAATTTCCATTTAAGGAAATTCAGGTTAGTCCTTTCCTGAGCTGTCTTCTTGACTTCTTTTACTATACTCAATCCCCATTCCCCTTTCCCTTTTCACCTTCCTTTTATGTGCTCTTCCCTATTAGAATGTAAGTTCCTTGAGAGTAGAGACTTTGTTTCTGCCTGTATTTGTACTCCCAGTACTTGGTATAGACCTTGGCACACAGTAAACTTTTAATACATTCTTATTGACTGATTGGTTGATCCTTCCACTTCAGCCTTACGTTTGATATTCTTTCACTTCCTTAAGGCTAGAAGAAATAGAAATAACAACTATCCTGTAATAAAAGTTAATCTTTTCTCCCTCCCCTTTGCCTCATATGGAAATTTTATTTTCTAGACCACTTACAATCAAAATGGTAGCCTTTCAATATGCCCTTTATTTTCTCCTCAAATAATTATTTTCTCCACTGACAATGATGGTGATGGATAGCCCAGTCACTTCCAGAACTTTGTAAAGGTACAACATTTCTCCAACCATAGACATTTGAGAATCTCCTTTTTAACCCAAGTGTTTCTTGAACATCAACTGTATATTCCAAACTATGCTAAATATTGATGATATAAAGATGTCCAAATCATGGTCTCTGTCCTCAAGAAGCTTATATTCCAGTTGGGAAGACAAGAAACATATACATGGAATAGTGAAACTGCAGCATGAGATAATTAAGTGCTAAAGTAAATGATAAAGACAACAATTGTAACAAGATTTAGTTAAGCAAGAGACCACATGGGTTGTAGAATTTGGGAAGACTTTACTTATATAAGTGAATTGCTTATTAATTTAGTTTATAGATACTAGTTAGAAAGCATTTCTACACACCTGTAAGAGGGGGTTCAGGTAAGATTCACATTGGTCTGAGTCTGCAGTTGAAAAACACAGATCATGTCACTTCTACAGGGTGAGCACAGAATCTCTTCCTTTGCTATGAAATTCTGTGTTCTGCAAATTTGTTTTGTTTTATTAAACTGATTACTCTTATGAAGGAAAAGAACTTTTATGGATGGGAGGGATAGGGGCCAGGAAGAGTTGGATGAAAAGATCAGGGGGGATAGTGATGGTGATTTTTAGGAAAAGAAAAAAAAGAACAGGACAATAATAGTATGACCACATTACATTTAATATATATTGTTCTGATAGCTTATTTTCAGGACTTTAATAATTGTTAGTCATATTTACGAAGCCTTCATAATAACTGTGAATTATCATGAGTCAAGCCTGGATTAATCTTATAATTTTTGGCTTCTTATTTTATTATTTTATCCGCCTTCTCTAAATCTCCTCTCTTTCAACTGAACAATAAAAAAAGAAAAAAAAAAGCCTCATAAATAAATAGGTCAAATTCCACATTGACCATATCCAAAAATGTAAGTCTCATTCTGTGCTTTGTCATTACCTCTCTGCAAGAAGTAAGTTTAGTGCTTTATCTTTGTTTTTTTGAAACTGTGATTATCATTGTACTGATCAGAGTTCTAAAGTTTTTGCAAGCTTTTTTTTTTTTAAAAAAAACATAATGTTGTCATTGCATAAATTGTTCTAATTCTACTTTCTTTAGTCTGTATTACTTCACAGAGAAGTCTTCCCAGATTTCTCTGAAACTATTTCATCATTTCTTATGACACAATATTCTTGTATTACATTCATATACCAGAATTTGTTTAGCCATTCTGCAATAGATTAAAGTTTCTTGTTACTATAAAAAAGGGTTTTATAAATATTTGTACATATGGGTCCTTTTCTTCTTTCTTTGAAGATCATAGAATTTTAAGAATTGGTTGGGACCTGTTTAACTGCTCAACAGGGATCTGTTTTAACTCCTTGCTTGTTGTTTGTCATTCATTCCTGAAAAGGACCAATGCGTCATGAGAGTGAATTGGATTTAAATGAGAAAGAGTACCCAAACTTGTCAGCTTTATTCTCTCCTCTAGAAGCATTGAAGTCCACTGGCAAGACTTTACAGAGTTCTAGGAAGGAACTTAAATTAGAAAGACCATGGTCATCCAGTACACCTTGGATCATCAATTGTGTCCTGACCTTTTCCTTGTCATTGGTCTTCATAGGGGAGCAGGAGCAGACATTTAGAAGGACTTCTAAGACTTAAAGTTGCTTGACATACTAGTGATGCTTTGAGAAATGAACTATAGATGAACTTGAAGATGGCTGCAGTAGCTGGAGCACCCTGGAATGGCAACTTTGGCAATAGCTTCAGGCTTGGGACTTTCCAAACACTTTACCCCCTGGCTTATCATATCTCCAGGCACCTTCTCCCTTAACACACACACTCCTTCACCCCCCACCAAAAGCCTCTAGAAATTAGATTATCTAACCCCTTTTTTCTACCCTTTGAGCAAATAAAGAGCTCTCTTTACCTCTCTGCTCCCTTGTAAGATCTCTGCTTGCCTTTTTTCAATAAATGCAATTAATTGGTATATTAGACTCTATTTTATTTCAGGGCCTTTCATGGGCCTGGAGATCATATGTTAACTGTCTCCAGCTGCTAGTACTCTCAAATAACATGATGAAGACAGTTAACACTATCTCTGTTAATAATGCTTTGTTAAAAACCTATAATTCTTTATATCTGGGAGGTCTCTAATAAAGTAGGCGCTATAATTCTGTTTTTGAAGAATTAGAAGCCTCTTATCAAATCTATAGATGATATATCAGGTAGAAAGATAACTAATTCATTGAACAGTTAAAGTAGGACTATTAGACTTCAAGTTTCCAGATCTTATCTAAACTTTGTCTCCCCCAACTTTTTTTCCCCTGAGGCAATTGGGGTTAAGTGACTTGCTCAGAGTCACACAGCTGGGAAGTGTTAAGTGTCTGAGACTAGATTTGAACTCAGGTCCTCCTGACTTCAGGGCTGGTGCTCTAACCACTGTACCACCTAGCTGCTCCTCCCCCAGCTTCAATACTCAGCACTGTTTTGTATATAAAAAAACAAAGAAGGAAACATTAAGTGCTTACTAAGTGACAGGTACTGTCTACAATACATGGTACTCCTAGTCAGTGCTCAGAATACCTTCAATGTAATTGCCTTCATCCCATGGCAGCTCGTCAAGTCTGCTAAAAGCCATGGATTTTATATTTGTACTAGCCTTTTTTAAATGCAAGGAATTGGAAACTGAATGGATGTCCATCAATTGGGGGAAAATGGCTGAATAAATTATGGTATATGAATGTAATGGGATATTGTTGTTCTCTAAGAAATGATGAGCAAGTTGATTTCAGAAAAGCCTGGAAAGACTTCCATGAACTGATGCTGAGAGAAGTTAGCAGAACCCAGAGAACATTATACACAGTGACAAGATTATACAATGATCAACTGTGATGGACTTGGCTCTTTTTAGCAATGTAATGATTTGAGGCAATTCCAATAAACTTGGGATGGAAAATGCCATCTGAATCCAAAGAGAAAACTATAGAGACTGAATGTGGATCAAAGCATAGTATTTTCACTTTTTTCTTGTTGTTTATTTGTTTGCTTGTTTATTTTTTCTTTCTCTTGATTTTTCCCTTTTGATTCGATGTTTCTTGCACAACAAGACAAATATGGAAATGCATTTTTTTAAAAAGTCATGAATTCAGAGATAAAGGATGATACCATAAACAAATTAGGAGAAAAAGGGATAATTTAACTATCAGATCTTTGGAGAAGGGAGGAATTTATAATTAGAATTAGAGAAGATTATGAGAAGAATTAGAGAACATTATGAAAGGCAAAAAGAACAATTTTGATTACATTAAAAATTAAAAAGTTTTTGCATAAACAAAACCAACAAAAACAAGATTAAAAAGGAAGTACAAAGCTGGGAAAAATCTTTAGTCAGTATTTCTGATAAAGGTCTCATTTCTAAAATATATAAAGAAATGTGTCAAATTGATAAGAATATCAAAGGATATGAACAGACAATTTTCAGATGATTAAATTAAAGCCATTTATAGTTATATGAAAAAATGCTCTAAATCACTGTTGATTAGAGAAATGAAAATTAAAACAACTCTGAGGTATCACCTCTCACCTCTTAAACTGGCTAAGATGACAGGAAAAGACAATGATAAATGTTGGAGGGTATATGGGAAAACTGGGACACTATGAATTGTTGATTGAGTTGTAAAATAATCCAATCATTCTGGAGAGCAATCTGGAACTATATTGACCCAGCAGTGCCATTACTGGGTCTGTAATCATAAAGGAGGGAAAAGGTGGTACAAAATATTTGTAGCAGTTGTTTTTGTGGTAGCAAAGAATTGGAAAATGAGTGGATGCCCGTCAATTGGGGAATGAGCTATGGTACACAAAGGTAATGGAATATTATTGTTCTATAAAAAATAATGAACAAGCTGATTATAGAAAGTCCTGGAAAGATTCACATGAAGTAATGCTGAGTGAAACAAGTAGAACCACAAATATATTGTGCATAATAACAGCACAAATATGTGATGATCAACTATGAAAGGCTTGGTTCTTCTTAGTAGGTCAGGGAACTAAAACAATCCCAATAGACTTTGGAAAGAAAATGTCATCTGCATCCAGAGAAAGAACTTAAGGAGACTGAATGTAAATCAACACATGCTATGTTCACTTCTTTTTTCTGTTTTTTTTTAAATCTCTCCCATGGTTTTTCCTTTTTGCTCTGATTTTTCTCTCTCAACATGATTCATAAAGCAATGTGTGTTAAAAATAAATAAACCTTCAAAAATAAAGCATCAAAAAATAAAAAATAAAAGTCATGGATTTTATGAGGAGCAAAATTCCTACTAAGGCACACCTAGTTGATTTTCTATTCTGATGTCACATAATCAGGGCAATGCTAGGCATTAGTTAATTCAAGCAAATAGAAAGTACAAATATGAGAAAGACAAGTTTTGAGAAAAATGCCCAAGTGGAGGTGTTAAGCAAGAAGATAAAAAAGCATGCTCATGTTCAGATCAGAGGCAACCAAGTCCAGTAGTGCTGCTCATGTAAGGCCCTGAGTGAAGGAACCAGCACCTGCCAGGTGTATGCACAAGTAGAATGCTGATTGCTGTGGGCAGTTAGAGGAGGATGAAGTATTTGGTTTTGGATTCCAGATCAGAGGGAAGAACTGAAGGAGGACTGGAGGCCAGAGGCACCATTCATCTCACCACAGGAGTAGAGGAGATTACAATAACAAGCTCTTAAAAAAAAAAAAACCAAAGAAAGGAGAGAAAACCCAACCATAGAACGTTATTATTGGAATAGGGAAAATAGGGGTTCATCTTCAGAGGAGGATATCGAAGTAAAACCTCTCCTATCCCAAAGAATAATGTTAAATGGTTCCCTGCCTAAAAAGAACATATAGAAGAACTCAAAAAAGACTTTAAAAATTGAATGAAAGAGATCGAGGAACAACAAACAAAAAAAGAACAATCCAAGAAAAACAAGATTATGAAAAGAATGCCAACCAACTAGAAAAGGAGATTCAGAGTCTAAGTAAGAAAATGACTCTTTGAAAATTAGAATTGGACAAGTGGAAGCAGCAAAGTTACAGGATATCCAGAAATAATGAAAAAAAGAGAAAACATGAGACATCTCATAAGAAAAACAATAGATCTGGATACCAGATCAAAAAGAGAGAACAGAAGAGTTTGGACTACCTGAAAACTGTGACCAAAAAAAGAATCTTGATACAACAATACAAAAAAATAATTAAAGGAAACGGTTTGGAAATGTTAAAACAAAAGGGGAAAGTAGAAATAAAAAAACACACCAATCACTACCTGAAAAGAAGGAATGTCATTGCTAAATTTTAAAACCTCCAGATCAAAGAGAAAATTTTACCAGCAACAACAACAACAATAATAACCCAAATCAAAAAACAATTCAAGTGTTCTGGAGACACAATTAGAATCACATATGACTTATCAGTGACTATGATAAAAGACTGCAGGTCTTAGAATACTATATATCATAGATCAAAAGAACTGGGGTTGAAGCTGAGAATATATCCAGAAAAACAGCACTATTCTCAGCAGAAAAAACTGCCAGACTTTAAGGATTTTGTTGCAAAAAAATCCCCCAAACCTAAACTTAATAGAAAATTTGACATATAAGAACCAAGAGAAACATTATGTAATCATCAAAGAATAATTTCAAGGCATCTATAAGGACAAACTGTTTTCTATATGGAAATATAAGCTATATGTTTAAAATTACATTAATAATTGGGTAGTCCAAAAGAAAGATTGGAGTAGAGCTGAGTATGATGTGATTCTAGAAAGCAAAACCATATAGAAAAAGGTATAAAGAGTCATTACCTTATACAAATGAGGTGCAAGAGCAAGAACTGATGTAGAGGAATTAGATGGGAGAGCTGGTAGTTCTGAAATTCTACTTATTGGGAATGGGTTCAAGAGGGAAACAGATCAGAGAGAGTTTGCTGTGACTAAGCTTCATGAATCACAGAGTGGTTCATGAGCTCCAATTTTTTTAAATGAATACATTAATTTTTTAATACATACATATATGTGTTTGTGTCTATGTATGGATAAAACTCTCCAAAATTTATAAAGAAATACGAGGGGGAGGGAATAAGATAAGGTGGGGTATAGAAAGTTGTATAAATTGGGAGTGGAATAAAGAGGGGGAGAAAGAGTATAGGAAGATGATAAGGGAGAGATCCTTGGTGGTGAGGTTGCAGGGCATACAAAATTGTACACAAAATTGCAGGGCATGCAAAAGTAGAAGAATTAGTAGGAATAAGAAATGAGATATATACAAACACAACAATAATAAGGAATAGAATTTATTAGAAAAAAAGTATAATCACTGATCTCAGACAAAGTCAAAGTTTAAAAAGATTCAATCAAAAGAGAGATATCTACATCACTTATCAATCATATTAATATCATTTTAGACTATTCAGAACAATCAGATAATATAAGGTTAGAATGTTGCTGGGGCATAGGAAATGATAAGTTATTGGATTTGGGAAAATATGGAAACACTTGGACCTAAGAGGGATGATGCTATCCATCTTCAGAGAAACAGGATAAATAAGCATAAGCACAATTTTATAGAGATGTATATGAATGTATATGTGTTTATATGTGCATGGTTATAGGTATCTATGTATATGTATGCATGTATATATATATGTATGTATCTGTGTATATATGTATGCACATATACTTATGTGTATGTATATATGTATATAAATATATATATTCATAAATATATTTATGTCTACCTGTAACTTGGGGGAATTACTGGAGAGGAAAGGGAAAAAAGAATAAGGTAAAAAGTATAGGGTAAAGAACAAAAGAAAACCTACAGGGAAGCAAAGAAAAGATGAACAGTTCTGAATACAATGTGTTCTATTATTAAATATGCATTGTTAAATGGATGCTTATTGTTACATATTTTGAATCCTCTCTTAATGTTCTTCTGTGCACACGACAATTTATTTCTTTTTCTATTTTGTATTTAAGCTTTTGATAAATAAAACTTTTTAAAATGTAATTGGGAACTATTGAAGAAAATAAACAAAGATCCAATGCAATGTAGATAATGTTAGTTTGTAATTTTCTAAATCAATATGTGATCTGTAGAGTTCCATTTCTTTTTTAATCTGACACCACTGAACTATGATCTTTGAGATTTCTTTTAGTTCTAAATCTAATATCCTATAATTAATAATAATAACGCTCATGTCTCCTCCCCCCCAAACAGAATAGAGAGAGTTTGCTGTGAGTAAGCTCCATGGATCACAGAGAGTTCATGAGCTCCAAATTTTTAAAATTAATATAGCACTTAATATGTGATGATGGGTTTCAAAAAAATTTAATGTAATTAGGATCCAAAAACACCTTAAGGAGGAAGACCAATGAAATGATTGTAACAAAATGAAATTTAACATGTATTTATGTAAAGTCCTGCATTTAGATTCAAAATGCCATATGCAAAAATTTTTTGGAAGTGCAGTTAAATTTTTGAAACTTCAGTTCATTGTAAGCTCTTTAAGAATCAAAAGTGTGATATGGTTAGAAAAAGGTTAATGTCATCACAAACTGAATTAATAGATAGACAGTGCTCAGAATAAAAGTCTATTCAGTGCTGGTCAGATTGTTCCTGGAGTAAATTGCTCAAATCTGGATGCTACATTTGAACAATAAGAACATGTTAAAATCTACTAAGTGTTAGAGAATCAGCTTTTAAATAGTATATTGAACTCAGCAGTTGGGCCAATTTCTGGGCAATCCCGTGATCACTTTGGTACTTTTGGTAGTTCTTTGGCTTTCTGAAAGTTAGAAATTTCTATCTCCTTGGTTCTGTCCCTTTTATAATGTGGCAATACTCTTCTTGTTAATCTAGGAGTGTGGTCATAGGAAACTTCCTTTAGTTTATTTTAACTAGACTCCAATTATTTTAACTTTGTATGGAAATTTGTTGAGGCAATCAGGATTAAGTGACTTGCCCAGTGTCACATAGTCTGAGTTCGGATTTGAATTCAGGTCCTTCTAACTCCAGGGTCTGTGTTCTCTCCACTGTGCAACCTAGCTGCCCAGCCATATAAATTTTAACTCATGACTGAAGAAGCAAAAGAAATAAAATAAAAGAATTTAAAAGAGCTTCCTCATAGACTTATCTGCCTGAGGCTCCTCCTAAACTTAGGCAGCTGCCAGTAATCAATCTATAGACATGTTCCAAACCAAGGAGTTTTAAAAAATATATAGTTTGGGTGTTAAGGCTCAAAACCTCCTTACCAGGCTCCCTCCCCAATTACTCTAGGAGCTAGCAAAATGTCCCCAGTGTTGGTACTTGGAGATGCATCCTCAATATGAGTGTTAGCAAGTGTTCCTTGCTACTCCCCCACTCCCAATTCTGTTTTTTTACTTCATCATGTCTCCTAAAAGATCAATGTCCAGTAGTAGGGAGAGGAAGTGGGAACTTGAGATCTGGAGCACAGACTCCTTTACTAATCTCTTTCTTATTCAATTTTACTTTATTTTCAGTTCTGAATTCTCTTCTGTAATATTCTTCTTTCTCACTTATTGAGAAGAAAAGCAAAACAAAACCCATTACAAGTACATATAGCCATGTAAAACAAATTCCTACATTAGTCATGTCCAAAAAAATTTTTTAAATGAGAGAGAGAAGAAAATAAGCTTCAATTTGTACTGAGTCCATTAACTCTATATTTAGAGGCTAGCATGTTTCCTCAAGAGGCTTTTGGACTTGTAGTTGATCATTGTGTCGATTAGAATTACCAAGTCTTTCAAAGCTAGTAATTTTGTGTGTGTGTGTGTGTGTGTGTGTGTGTGTGTGTGTACTGAATATGGTGACTTTATTGATGGCACACAATTCCTTTTTTCTGGTCTGGGGATGAAGATCCATGATTTTCCACTTTACTCCTTGGAGGTCATTTAGATCATGGTAGCTATAACCATACTCATCATACCAGGAAATGAGCTTGACAAAATGGTTGTTTGAGGGCAATATCGGCGCCAGCATCAAAGGTAGAAGAGTGGATGTTGCTGTCAAAGTCACAGGATACAACCTGGTCCTCTGTGGAGCCCAACCTGTAGCGTCCTCTGCTGCTTGTTTCACCACTTTCTTGATAACATCACATTTGGCAGGTTTCTCCAGGAGGCAGGTCAGATCACAATGCATACGTTGGGAGGAGGAACACAGAAGACCTTGCCTGTGAGCTTTCCATTTAGCTCAGGTGGGAGCTTGTCTACCATTGTAGTAGTACCAGTGCCCATCACACACCACAAAAACTAATAATCTTTATAATATTGCCTTTACCGTGTAAATTGTTCTCTTGGTTCTTGTCACATCACTCTGCATCAGTTCACATAAGTCTTCTCAAGTTTCTCTGAAACTGTCCTCTCAATCATTTCCAATAGCACAATAGTATTCCGTCACATTCATATCCCATGACTTGTTCAGCCATTCCCCAATTGATGGACATCCCCTTTGTCAAAAATAACCCCCCCTCCCAAACTTGGACATGTCTCCTTATTTATCACCATGTTACTGACTGAAACCTCTGATACAGATATACAGATTACAACCTCTGGCTTCTCCAAGACTCCACTCATTCCTTGTGCTTTGTTAATCACTAATGGAAAAATGGAGTGGAGGCAGCTCCAAAAGTAAATAAACATTCCTCCTATGACCATTTTGAACCACCATTCTTCAAATATTTAAACTAGCCTATTTCTCTTGGCAGATAAAGTTTAGCTTGGTCTTCACACTAAATGTAGGAAGAGGAACCAAAAAAGAATAAACACTTATATAGCACCTACTATGTGTCAAGTTGTATGCTTAGCATTTTTACACATATTATTTCATTTGAGCCTTACAATAACCCTTTGAGTTAGGTGCTATTATCATTCCTACTGTACAAGAGGCAAAAAGTCCCAGAGATCCCAGGATCACACAATTAGTAAGTATCTGGGGCCAGATTTGAACTCTGGTCTTCCTTTCTTCAGGCCCAGAGTTTTGATCAGTTAATCTAACCAGATCTAGTCTAAACTAATCTAACCAGATACCTCTCTGGTTGAAAGAAGCTATGTGGGAAAGGTCAGACTAAGGAAATAGGTCAGTTATGACATCAATTTAACTCTCATTGTCCATATAATAATCCTATGATTGAATCATAATTCAATTTCTTGATCTGTCTAGCAACAATAGCTGTGTATTAGAACTACTCTGATGGGAACTTGTTTTGGCTGGGACTTTCTGAAGCATTCCTTCAAAACTACAACTGAAGTTTCTGGAGACATCGATTTTATCTCATATTACTATAGCATTCAATAACTTCCTTAGAACAAATAAACTTGTTTTTGAGAAAATTTTATAAACTTGGTGTTTGTTCTAATCTTAGTATTCACCACTCTTCTAATAAATTCACTTGCATGTCATGACCTCACCTCTTTGGTATCATTTGAGAACATAAGAAAACAACAAAAAACTAAAGGATTGACTATCAATTGGAAAATAGCTAAGCAAATTCTTGTATATAAATATAGTAGAATGCTGTGCCATAAGAAATGACAAAAGGGATGGGGTCAGAGAAACCTGGGAAGATTAGTATGGTCTGATACAAAGTGAAGTGGACAGAATCAGAACAACTGTTGCAATAGCACCATGGTAAAGACAAATTTTAAAATTCTAAGAACCCTGATCAATGCAGAAACTAGTCATGCTTCCAGAGAACTTCAGATTATTCTTCCTACTTCCTGCGTTGAGGTACAATCATCTTCCCAGGCACCAAGACTCTCAATTAAGGGATCATCTTTGACTACTTACTCTCTCTCACACCCCTCTCTCCAAACTCCAATTTCCGTGTCCAATGACATTCATAATAGCTCTCATATATCTCCTCTGACATTGTTACCACTCTGGTTCAGGTCCTTACCACCTTATGCCTGAACTATTGCAATAGTTAATAGGTTGGCCTCCCAGCTATAAGTCTTTTCCTACTGTAATTTATCTTCCATTCACTGTCCAAAGAACAGGTCAGACCATGTCACCTATTGTTCCCCCTGTCCCCTGACCCTTTCACTAAAGAAACTTCATGAGTTCCCTATCACTTCCAGGATCAAATATAAAATACTTTGTCTATCAAAGCCCTTTATATTTTGGCCCTTTCCTACTTTTTTATATCTTACTCTTCTTATTCTTACTTATTCTTATATCTTATTATCCTTATGCCTTATCCTTTATTTTATTCCTCTCCACAGACTTTGTGATTCAATGATTCTGGTCCCTTGCAGTTCCTCACATAAGATCTCCATCTCCTAACTCTGGGCATTTTCACTAGCTGTTTGCCATGCTTGGTATTCCCTCTTTCCTCATCTTTGCCCCCTAGCTTCCTTTAAGTTTTATCTAAAATCCTACCTTTTAAAAGAAGTCTTTCAGTATTTTCTTTAATGTATATTCGATGATATATTTTGTTTGCACATATTTGTTTACATGCTGCCTCCTCCATTAGAATGTGAACTTCTTGAGGACAGAAACTGTCTTTTGTCTTTTTCTGTATCCCTAGTTTGTGGCACATAGGCACTTCATGAGTTTTGACTAATAGCCTGATAAAAGAAAGACTGAAGATGTATATACATTTTTGTACATGAATAAGATGGGAATTTGTTTTGCTTGATCATACCTAATTGTCACACTAGTTTTGTTTTTCTTTTTCTTTTTTAAAATTGGAGTGGGGTGGAAGGGACAGAAAAAAAAGAGCAAGTTACACACTGAAGAATGTAGCTACTCAGATATATAACAGCCTAAAAGCTTTTGAAATTATGCACTTCTGATGTCTTGGTGATCAAATCATTCTCCAGAGTTTAATTTTCAGTGTTGGACTTTAACATCTTATGTCAGTGAAAATATCCTTCTTATGAAAGATTGTGACAAAGACTGAATTTCCCTGGTCTTGTTCATTCTTGGCACATAGAAACATTTTTTTAAGTTGATGTGAAAGTGATTCTCCACCAAGTCTTGTTCCACTGCCTCATTTTGACATGGAATGGATTCTGGATTTTCAAAGAAAGGAATTAGAAGATTTGTTTTATTGTGTACTCAGAGGTAACAAGAAATATCCTTTACACTGTTCTAACAAAGTGTTAAACCATGGCAGGTTCTACCATGAAAAAAAATGCTTAAAATACAGTCCTAAAATCAAAGACCAGTCTACTTAAGTACAAAGAAGTTCATCACAAGTAGTTTGAGCACTTGGTGATGAATTCTTTATCTCTCCAAAACCACAAAACAAAGAAAAAATTTAAAAATTATCCATAATATTGTGTAGCTGGTGCTAATAATCATACAATTTTTAGACTGCCTGTAAACTTTAAATTCAATATTGGTGATTCATTATTAGAAGTAAAATCCTGGACTAAGGATTGATAAGTAGACTTATTATTGGAGGAATCATATCTTGACATTTTTGGTGTGAAGTAAAGCAAAGAAAAAGGTTGCAGCTTTATTTAAGGATAGCTTATTGATACCTCTTAGGCAAAGAAAGTTGGGTTTTATTGCACCATATGGTAAGCTTTAAAGAGTAGACAATTCAACAACTTGAAATCAAGGAACACTTCCAGCACACTGGGTAGGCTCCCATGACAAACTTATGGGAGGATATGAAAAAGAATGGATAGTTATGGATAGAAGGGGGATTGCAGCATCCAAAATCAGTGAGATCACAGCTCCTTTGGACTATTTGAGTGAAAATCCTGGTTCATTAGTCTCTCTCTCTCAAGTTCTATCATAGTTCTCTTCAAGTCACCTAATGTCCCCTTCTCTCCCCTGACTGCTATCACTCTGGCACAAACTCTCCTCACCTCATGGTTGGACTGTTTCAATCACTGCTACTTGGTTTCCTGCCTCAAGTCTCTTTCCACTCCAAACCATACTCTACTCAGATGTAAAATTGATCATTTGACCATATCACCTTCCTATTCAGTAAACTCCAGCAATTCTCTAATACTCATCAGGATTAAATATAATTTGGCTTTCAAAAACTCCATAACCTCACCTTTTTCTATCTTTCAAGTTTTCTTATACCTTACTCAAATTCACATAGTCTTCAATGCAATGACGTGATTACTCCTTGAGTAAGACATTCTATTTCCCAAGTCTGGACATTTCCCCTGGCTGTCCCTCATTCTTGTAATATTTTTCCCCCTTCATTTTCAACTCTTAACTTCCCTACCTTCCTCAGCTAAATTTGTATCTTTTTTGAGATGCTTTCACCACTCTGACTTAATCTTAATGCCTTTCCTCTCAGATGATTATCTTGTATGTTTTTATTTATTTTGTATATATTATTTATTTTGTATTTATCTTGTATATATTATGTTTGTACATAGTTGCTTGTAACTCTGTGGTACAATGGATAGAGTACCAGACTTGGAATCAAAAAATA
Source organism: Myrmecobius fasciatus (assembly GCA_023553655.1). Classification (NCBI taxonomy): domain Eukaryota; kingdom Metazoa; phylum Chordata; class Mammalia; order Dasyuromorphia; family Myrmecobiidae; genus Myrmecobius; species Myrmecobius fasciatus. Next base: position 60,103 of record JAJPUD010008439.1, on the reverse strand, counting down.
CTCATCTTCTTGAATTCAAATCCAGCCTAGCTGTGTAACCTTGGGGTAAATCGTTTAATCCCATTTGCCTCAGTTTCCTCATCTTTAAAATGATTTGGAGAAGGAAATGGCAAACCACTCCAGTTTCTTTCTTCAAAAACAAAACAAAACAAAACAAAAAAATAAATGGGGTTACAAAGCTCTAACACAATTACACAACTGAAACAATTAAACAACAACAACATAGTAGTTTACCTGCTATTTCTACCATTAGATTATAAACTTCTTCAGAGAAGGAACTGTTCTTTTTTTTTTCCATTTCTTTGCATTCTCAGCATTTAATACAGTACTCAGCACATAGTAGGTTCTCAATAAATGCTTGTTGACTTGCTAAATTGCATTCTATTTAAAGTGAATAGTTCTTTTCCCGTGAGACTTGAGCTCAAGTGATTTAATAACAATTGGTCTGAGAAAAAGGAATCAGAGATATTAAAAGTTCATAAACTTTGGTAGATTCCAACCAAACTCAAGCCAGGCTTTAAGGATTTAGAAGCAGCTGCATGTATTTCAGTAATTTCTCTTCACGCTCAGAATTCTATGACCCATGAATATTTTTCATGAACACCCATCCACCTAAGCTTCTCATTAATTTAATCTCTTCTCCATTCCTGAATCTAGACTTTTTCCCTCACTAAGCTCCATTGCAGGTCAGCTTCATTTAATTATTTTGCTATATAGGCAAATTCATTATAACATTTTAATTATACCTATGACAACTCCTTCCCATTAGATGACTCAATGGCTACAGAAAAGAGTGAAGCTGCTCTATTCTTGTCTTCCTATCCTGCTATTACTGTCTTGTTGGCATTTAAACCTGCAGACCTACAGGTGAAACATAGAGCTATAAGAACTGTACACTAAGAATCATTGTTTTTGGAGGTGGGGAAGCTCCAGGTGTTTGTTCAGCAAGATTAAGATTTATCTTCCTTTTCTCCTACCCCCTTTCTTCATAAAGCTGCCAGACTGCCTGGGTATTTCTGTCTTAGGCAATTGTGGTATAGAAAAGTTCACAGAGAAAACAAGATTGGTCTATTGAAAGATGCCAGAGAATTTAGATGTGAGGGAAGAACACTATAGGAACCATAGGGAATTTGTGAGTGCAGCTGTTGGGCTCTGGTGAGATTTTTTTTTGCTAATAAGTTTCCCTGTGACATTGTGTGCCATGTGTCCCAGCCTCTATGAGCAGGAATAGGGAGATGGTTGATGTAGTCTAGAAATTGGTGGGAAATTAATAAATGGGAAAAAACTCAATTCTCTTTCAGGGGAAAAAGCTCGGTGACAGCATTAGCTTCCAGAAATCAAAAGAACAGCTAGTAAGTCTCTTCAAAATTAGAGCCAGAAATTTCTTTGCTAGTGTGTGTGTGTGTGTGTGTGTGTGTGTGTGTGTGTGTAGGACACACATATATAAAAGTTTGAAAACTTTAAAGCACTGTATAAATGGTAGGTATTGTTTTTGTTATTATCATTATGTTTATACATCTAATTTTTCTCTTTTGACATTTTGCTAGAACTCTGTGATATGATAGAGGGCTATCCTTGCTTTACCCCAATACTTACTGGGAAAGTTTCCATTGTTTTTCCACTGCAAATAATATTAGAATTTGGTATTAAATATAAAATTTTGATCATATTCAAGAAGAACCTTTTTATGCTGATGCTTTTTCATTTTTTAAGAACATAGATTAGGTTTTAATGAAAGTGTTTTCCCTATTGATATAATCATATAGTTTTGTTACTTATGTAATTATTTAAGCTAATTGTTTAATTTATATTAAACTACTTTTGCATCCCTAGTACAAATCCAATTTCCCCAAAGTGAGTAGTTTTGGGGGTATGTTAATTGTGTCAAAGATATGTATGGTATCTTTGCTAAGTTTCTATTTAAAATTTTTGCCTCAGTATGCACTAGCAAAATTGGCCTTTATTTTATTTTTTTTTTTGTGCTTTATCCTTCCCTGATTTTGGTTTATGGATCAAATATAATACTATTTTCTGTTTCATTTTCTTGACAATGAGAATTTTTGCTATGGTCTTAATTGAAATAAATTTTTTACAAGTCCTGCTTTATTGGAATTGTTTAAAGCGCAGTAAATTTCCAAATGTTCTCCTTTTTACTCTACTAGTAAACATTATAAGCAATTAGAAATATTTAATTTTGATGCTTTTCTTGTATGAAGAAAATCTGTTTTTTTGTTTTGTTTTGTTTTTATCTGCTCTGACAATCTTTTCATTTTCAGGAAAAGTTTATTACATTTACATATTAGGGCTGTAATTGTTAAGTTTGTGTTATCTTGCCCTTTATTCTTTCATACTGATTCATCCTTTTGCCACTCTTTTTTTTTTAAAGTCAGCACTTTGTCCCTGCAATTAGTTTTATTTTTGTTTACTTAGTTCCAGTATCTCCCCCACACTTTTCTCCTCTTGTCCTTTTAACTTGATCGATCCTATGTTCATTGAATATACTTCATTATTCTTTTTCCTATAATTTATTTTCCTCTATTAACTCTTTCCTTGCCCTATCCCTTTCCATCTCATCTACACTCTTAATGTGTAAAGTTCATTTATGGATTCCTTTTCTTTCTTTCTTTTTTTTTTAAATTAAAGCTTTATTTGCAAAACATATGCATGGATAATTTTTTATCATTGACCCTTGCAAAGCTTTCTGTTACAAATTTTTCCCTCCTACTCCTCACTCCCTCCCCTAGATGGCAGGATAATTTTTCATCATTGACCCCTGCAAAGCTTTCTGTTACAAATTTTTCCCTCCTACTCCTCACCCCCTCCCCTAATACATGTTAATTATGTTAAAATACTTGAGAAATTGAATATGTGTATACATATTTATACTCTTATCTTGCTGTACAAGAAAAATTGGATCTATAAGAAAAAAAATCTGAGAAGGAAAATATAATGCAGGCAAACATCAATAGAAAGTGTGAAAATGCTATGTGGTGGTCCACCCTCAGATCCCACAGGACTCTCTCCCTAGGTGTAAATGGCTGTCTTCATCACTGAACAACTGGGACTGGTTTGAAACATCTCATTGTTGAAGAGAACCATGTTATGGATTCCTTTTCTAAAGAGTAATTAAATTACTTTATTCTCCTTCATTGTTCCTTTCTTCTGCTAAACTAATCTAAAATCTAATCTCTAATTCATAAATGTCTTGTTTCCTCATTCTAGCTATCAACCTTATTCTATCACTTTTCTCCTCACCTCCAAGCACAGCTCAGGTACCATTTTTTACTTGAGGTTTTTTCAAATCACCATCACACTCTCCAGATATTTTTGCTCTCTCCTTGAAATGACTTTGCATTATTTTTGGATATGTCATATATGCTCATATATGTACAAAATTGAGGGAAAGCTAGGTGGCCCAGTGGAGAGAGCATCAGCCCTGAAGTCAGAAGGACCTGAGTTCAAATTTGACCTCAGACACTTAACACTTCCTAGCTGTGTGACCCTGGGCAAGTCACTTAGCCCTAATTACCTTAGCAAACAACAAAAAACAACAACAAATCAAACAAACAAACAAACAAAAAACCCATATATACAAATTGCATCTTTCCCAGGGTCCTTTAATAAAGTCCCTGAAAACAAAATTCTTTTATTTTCATCTTTGTATTCCCAATGCTTAGAACAGTACTTTGTACTTAATAAATATTTATTGAATTGAATCAAATATAAAGTTAGCGTTAAGGAAGACAATGTTCTTCAGAACATTTAGAATTGTGATTATAGATTCCCTCCTTTCTCCTTCTCCCCAACCTTTTTTGTTTTTATTTCTTGAAGAGCCTTCTTATGAAAAAGCATTTTTTTTTAAATCTGCACAGAGTAGGAGTAATGGGTAGATCTAGATGGTGAGGAAGCATGAAATTAAACCATACAAGAAATATTTGTAGGAGCTGGAAGAAAGTGTTTACCCTGGAAAAGAGGATACTTGAGTTTGGGATGGAAGGAAGGGAACATGATGTTTGTCTTCAATTATTAAGGAGTTGTCATATGAAAGAAATATTATAGATAGATAGATAGATAGATAGATAGATAGATAGATAGATAGATAGATAGATAGATATAGATATAGCTCTACTGAAGAAGGCATTAGGCTCAATGAGTAAAAAAAAATAGAGGCAAGCTTCAGCTCAACATGAGAAAAAACTTCCCAAAAGTGAAAAATACTCATTTTTCTGATCTTCCTTTTTGGTCCTTGCAATTCATTTTGATTACATGGGTTTGGTCCTAATTTTCCATAAACTATCTTCCCCTGACCCTGTATTCTGCCCTATCTCATGTACCTTGAATTTAACTTATTATTTTGTTTCTTTGTCTTTGCCTCTCCCACTTTCCTTATTTATTCCTCTCTTTTAAACTTTCTCTTTCTCTTCTTATTCTTTTGTCCTTCTTGTCCTCTTTATTCCAGGTAAGAGTGGAGCTCAGAATGCTTCCTATTCCCCCCCCCCCCCATCTATACTTAATGAGTAAAATTCATTTGTGGAGTCCTTACTTTGCTTACTTACTTCCTTATTGCCTACAAGTTTCCTGGTTTGCACATTTCTGGGAGATATTCCTGTGGTTCATATACTTGGTAACCTGATTCAGCTCCTATTCTAAACCTCCAATACAATTAGATTATTATAGATCTTAGAATGCTAGAACAATAGGGAATCTTAAATTGGTTGGATACCTACTCAAGGCAGCTAGGTGGGGCAGTGGATAGTGTTCTGGACCTGAAGTCAGGGAGAGGTATCTTCCTGAGTTGGAATCTGGTCTCAGACACTATGTGACCCTGAACAAGTCATTTAACCCTGTTTGACTCACTTCTTCATGTGTAAAATGAGTTGGAAAAGGAAATGGCAAACCACTCCTGTATCTCTGCCAAGAATACCCCAAATGGGGTCATAAAGAATTTGACATGACTGAACAACAGCAACAAATTTCTAATCCCTATAGCCATTTTTACAGTCTGGACTCCTGACTGTAGACTTTCAATTAAATGAGCTTGTAATTACTATAATCTCAATTTATACCAGAATTTAACTACTAAAACACATTTAAACAAAACACTATAGTGTTGTGAAGGAGAAAATAGACAATTCTTTCCGCACAGAAATAAAACCTTTTAAGCTACAGTTTTCCTTGAGAGGAGGCTAAGGTATATATGATAGATAAGGCCAGTTCTGGTTAGTGAAGTGTCCGGGTCTACACAAAAGAAATGATTTGCATTGCTTAATCTTTATTCACTTTTTCTTATCCTTTGTTCAGTGTTACTGGCATCTGTGATTCTCTGGAGAATAGAAGCTTGATTACAAGCAGGATTTCATAGCTTAGGTGGCCTGTAGTCAGAAGGATTCATCTAAAATAAGTTCAAATTCAGCCTCAGACAATCACTACCTCCTTGAGCCTGGGTGTGGGCAAGCCACTTGCCTCACTTTCCCTATTTGTAAAATGAGCTGGAGAACGAAATGGCTCCCGTCTCTTTGTCAAGAAAACCCCAAATAAGATTACAGAGTCAGTTACAAGTGAAAAAAAAATAGATCCATTATAATTAATTTTTATATATGGTATCATTCTGATTGATTGGATTGTATCTTATTTAAATTTTGTATCTCTCTTGGCACCCTTCATAGTCTCTGCACATAATCTATCAATTAATAGACTATGTGCACTTTATTATAGACTATATTATCTATAATATACATATATCTAGAGCCTATCTGATGGACTCTATAAATAAATGTTTTATAAACATAAATGAAATTGAGTCAGTTTCATTTTTTTATGGCTAATTCTCTGTTATGCTTGTAGTAATTATTCTGCACATGGGTCTCCCTGGGACAAACATTTGAGGGTGATTTTGGATTGTTAAATGTGACTCAGGAAAAGAGTCATATTTTCTTAGTGAAGAATAATACCATCTCAAAAATGAAGTACAGACAGAGAAGTCAGTATCCCCCCAGCTTAAAGCTACTATCCAGGAACTCAGCAACGGCTCAAATCCAGATTTTTTTCCCCCTTTCTTTTCAGAGTGGGTGGAGCCTAAGAATTAAAATGACATTCAGGTGCCTATCAATGACTGTTCTGTGACAGCTGAAACCAGAGAACAACTGCTCTGCTGATTAATTCAAAGCTCTCCATAGAGCACAAAGACCAGTGTACGGGATGGAAACTCAAGTGCATCGTTACAAGGAGCAGAGCTTTCGGGGACCTCATGTAAGTGAGCCTGTGATTCGCTAGAACCTTTGTTTTTGAAACTGAAACAGAAAAAAAAGGTGACACTATAAAAGAGGAAGAGGCAAGCTTTTGTTTTAAATCTGCCATCTTCTCCAAGAGGTTTTTTTTTTTTTTTTTTTTTTTTTTTTTTTAAATTGCTAAAATGGAAGAAAGGCTACACGGGCTTTCTACATACTGTTCTTTATTAAACTACTGTGATGAAACTAATGGTCACTTAGCATCCTTAGAATGAGACCTTGGAATGAACTCTTTCCTGTTTCCTTTCATTCTGGTAGAAAAGAATTAAAGACAAAGATGCAAGGTAGCTTAATTTTTGTTTACCCTCTTCCTTTATACAATTGAAGCTAAAGGAATGGTGTTTGTTTCCAGATGGTGGAATGTTTTTCAGAGCTTCTTTTTATTTTTTTTTCTTGATTTCTCCTTCTGCTTTGTTTTTGATTTTTAATCTTATCAAATTTGTTTTTTAAATTCCTGAAATGCAGTCTCTTTTAATACCACCCCCACCTGCAATCAGAATCTTGCTTGATCAAATCAGAGAAAACTAGTTTAGTGTTAAGTGATAGAAGCTAGAGACTAGAACAGTTATGTTGGTAAATGTATTATTATCTAGTAAACTGTGTACTTTTTGGGTGTTAATGAACCACATACTTATGATACATTTTAGGAAATGGCTAACATGAATTCCTGTATAAAGAATTTTATGTGTTATGGACAGTTAATGACTGGCATATAGATGATGTTCAATCTGACCAAATCTTTCACTATTGTTACTCTAGCACTTATCTACTCTAACAAAGTTACTAACTTTGGGCCATAGAAATTCAGATATCTCTCTATTTGCATAATTATCTTCAATGATATATATTTTTTAATGTCACAGCAATACCAAGCACTTAAAATTTCCAGCTGGGTAAGCATTTCTGAGCTCCCAGCTGGAACTTCTAACATTATCCCTTCCCTGCCTTTCAAAACTTTTCTTAGCTAAACCTCATGCTAATTATTTAACTTCTATGTTTTCACTTTTTCTCAGAATAAACCCTCCTCTTATAAGCTAAGCCTTTCTGACCTCTGTGTCTTTGATTACATTTGGGTTTTTGTTTGTTTTTGCATGTAACAGTCTTTATTTTTTCCAATTAAAAAGTTTTCAACATTTATTTTTGTAAGATTTTGAATTCCATTTTTTTCTCCCTCCCTCTCCTCTCCCCCTTCTCAGCAAGCAATTTAATGTAGGCTATACATGTACAATCAAATTAACCATGTTTCCATATTAGTCATATTGTGAAAGAAGAATCGGAACAAAAGGAAAAAACCTCAAGAAAGGAAAAAAAATTAAAAAGCAAAAATGATATGCTTCCATCTAGCATTCAGATTCCATAGTTCTCTCTCTGGATGTGAAAAGCATTTTCTACTTTGATTACATTTGTTCCCTCTTCTTAGAATTCTCTTTTTACTATTCTTCTCCTATCTTAAATCCTGCTAAAAATTTAAAGCCTGCTCAAACTTCATTTTTTTAATAGTGTTCCATAAGTATTTCATGCCACATTGTTATTTTTTTTTGTCACTGAACTCCAAAAAGACTTAAAATCAGCATCAAATTGTTCAACTTAAGTTAAATTCCACCTTGTCATATATATTGTTGGATGTGTTTTTCTTATCACCTCAACTAATCTAGCTAATTAATCAATTAAACTAATTGAACCATTAATCAACAAGCATTTATTAAGCACCTTACTATATGCCAAACATTTGTTAGTAGCTGAAGATACAAAGCCAAAAAATCTAGGGATCACTACTTTCAAAAAGTTTATATGCCAGGACTTCTTGAGTACCAGATGATCTGTAAAATGAAGATAAAAAAAGTACCTATTTCCAAAGGTTGTTTTGAAGATAAAATGAGATAATATTTGTAAAGCATTTAGCAAATCTTAAAGTACTATATAAATGCTACATAGTTTTATTGCTTTATTGATTAGCAGAATTGGTTATGGCAGACATGACTAATTGTTAGAATGATTTTTAGCTTCAAAAGGGTGACAACACAATCATAACTATGATAGACAACTTCCATATATGGAATTCTGTTATAGATTAAGCATCTCTCCTTCCAACTCTAGAGCCTGTGTTATAAGAATTTCTTCAGAATACTCCATACAGAAAGTTAAGAGTAAGAAAAACAGGAGGAAATGGGGGCAGGCAACCAAATACATTTTTTGGTTCATTGGAAATGCTGCTCCAATTCTTTATTTCTCTTTTTCAGTCACATCTTTAAGTCAAATCAGATATTACTAGACAAGCAAGTTCACTTAGGGTTAGTGACTACATAAAACTCAAAGGAGTATTCATTGTACTTTTTAAAAAAATAATGATCAATTGACTGCTACTGCTTTCTCTCAGAGAATCAAACATATATCATTATTTTATTTTATTTTATTTTTCATTTTTTCCCCTGGGGCAATTAGGGTTAAGTGACTTGCCCAGGATCACACAGCTAGAAAGTGTTAAGTGTCTAAGGTCACATTTGAACTCAGGTCTTCCTGACTTCAGGGCTGGTGCTCTATCCACTGCGCCACCTAGCTGCCCCAATATCATTATTTTAGATAAATAAAATTCAGAGGTCTAATTAAGACTAATTAGATGATCAGTTAAGTACATGAAAAGTCTCAAATGTATAGTATGAAACAACATACTGTTAAAATAATGTAACTCAAGTAAGGTCAACAATCAAGGCTTTATAAAATAGAATCCTTAGTGGACTTGCCTTAATAAAACAAATAAACTTGGTTTTGTAATTAGAAATATAATCCAAGGTAATCCCAATAAATTTTGGATAGAAAATACCATCTGCATTCAGAAAAAGAACTATGGAGATTGAATGTAAATCAATACAAGCTATGTTCACATGTTTTTCTGTTTTTTATTTCTTTTTTGTTCTGTTTTCTCTTCCAACATGATTCATAAAGAAATGTGTATTTTTAAAAAATTAATACACATTTATAACCAGAAAAAATAAAACAATAAAAAAGAAATATAGATAGACTATCTTAAAATTAAAGGTAAAGGTAAATAAAGGTAAAGACTATCTTTAAATTTAGCTAAATGCTCTTAAATTTTGTTTAAAGTACTGTGTAGAATTAAAAGAAGGGTAGCTATTTTTTAAACCAAGTTAATTAAAGAGGGTAATATATCACATTTAGATGAATGCCATCTAGTGGCAATATAGTATAATTTCAGGTTGACAATTTTTCTAACCAAAGGTTAGAAAGGTTACTTATGAGAATGATTCTTCATTGCTATTTTTTCTCTAAATATTGTTTCATTCATCATTTCTGTGCTGCATTATCCTCACACTTACCAGTATTTTATTTTTCCAATTACATGTAAAGACAGTTTTCAATATTCACTTATAAAATTTTGAGTTCCAAAATTTTTTCCCTCCCTTCTTCCCCAAGATGGCAAACAATCTGATATGTTATATGTATATTTCTGCATTATTGATGTTGTGAAAAAATAATGAGAATAAAAGGGGAAAACAACAAGAAAGAAAAAAAACAAAAAAGTGAAAATAGTATGCTTCAGTCTGCATTTAGACTCCTTAGTTCTTTCTCTAGTCTTAATAGATTCCTTAGTCTCTTTTTCTAAATCTTTTCTATTTTCCATCATGATTGTTGCTATTTTTCTGATAATTTTATAAAAATTTGGATGATTTGATGTACTTCTGGAAATTCTGTAATTTTAAGCAGTTTTATAAGTTTTCTCAAACCTTATAAAGTTATCCTTTATAAGGATAAAATATCATAGAATTTAAAACATATCTTTTTTTATTAAAGCTTTTTATTTCTATAACATATGTATGGGTAATTCCTCAGTATTGATCTTTACAAAGCTTTCCGTTCCAAATTTTACCTCTAGTCCTCACCCCTCCCCTAGATGGCAGGAAGTCCATTACATGTAAAATATATCTTCATACTATATGCATTTTATTTTAAGAATTTATAGCTGACCCATTGGACCTAGGATACTGTACCTTTTTTTCTGTCATTGAGATATATAGTCTGCATTAAAATTAGTTCTAGGGATGCCTAACCTCTAACAAGAAGAGTTAAGTTTCCTTTTCTTATGCTTTTTGACTCATTGAAACTCCACCTTAGTATCCATGTGGGGAAAAAATACTTCATGCTGAGATTTTAGCTCATGTCAAGACAACCAAAGAGTAGAGAAGAGGGGAACTCAATGTCCAATATAAATCAAGTATAGGACAGTTATTTATTTCCTACACAAAAAGAAATACTAAACACAAAACATTCACGAGCACACATTTGATAGAAAGACTTAAAACAGAATTCAGTTACAAGTTATTCAGCAATCACTGACAGATATTTAAATAAGTAGTGATACTAATTACTGTATACTATTCTAGAAGTTTGGGACATAAATATCAGAATATGAATCAGTTTGTATAAATTACTAAACACTTATATTTCACTTTGTTTCTGAATATGTTCATGTTCATGTCTTCAATATATTCAATATCTTCAAGTTCATGTCTTCTGACCAATCACACTGGGTCTTGGGCTCCTCCTATCACCCGTTATGTTTTTCGATGCAGAAATTTTTCCTGCCATGAGTCAGTTCTACCTGATGGACTTAGGAATTCCACACCTCTCAGATCCATGTCATCTTCAAGCTTGGATGTGTCTCCTCTTGAGGCTGGTATTTGATTGTCACATTCAGGAAAGAAACTCTTGGGAGACCGAACTCCAAGCTTATCTCACTGACCCCCTCTCCCTCCCTGCTTTAGCTGTCACGTGGGAACAGTTGCTATGTTTCTGAGGTGGGAAAAGAGCAACCATGCTTTCCCCATCCCTTCAGGAAGAGACTTGAAGGATATTCACATGTTGTATACCTAAGAAGAAAGATAGAAGCTGAAGATGGTTAGCTCTAGGTTGAAGTTAAACTGAATGGGGCAGCTAGATGGGCAGTATATAGAGTACTGATCCTGAAGTCAAAAAGACTTGAGTTCAAATCTGATCTCAGAAACTTAACACTTATTAGCTGAATGACTTTGGGCAAGTCACTTAATCCCAATTGCCTTGCAAAAATAAATTTAAAAAAATAAAGTCAAAGTGAATCATTAACTTTTTGTGTTTGTTGTTGTTTGTCCTTTGTTCTCAAAGAAATTCAATGACACTTTATCTCCTTCCCCTTCCTCTTTTTCCCCCATCAAGGTGGTCACTCCAACCAAATACAGAATCAGAAGGAAGCTTTATACTGTTTGGTTCCTTATTTCTCTCTTCAAGGTTCAGATTGGTTGGATTTACAATCAAAGTTAGTTACAATTGGTCAGATTTACAATCCAAGTTACAATTGGTTGAATTTACAATTCTCTTTATTTGCCTATTCCATGCCCATACCCTTACATGTGAACGCTCTGTCCAAAGGAATGTAACTTTTGGTGGCTTAAATTTTGTAAGATATCTTACAGTTTGGAGGCTAGATTTTTTAAAAAATTCTATTTGTTATTATTTCCCAGAAAATTGGGACAATTTATTTTATTTGCCCTGTGCAGTTTTCCTTTTTGATTCCTTGAAGTATAGCTCTAAAAAAACAGGCTTTAAAAAAAATCCATTGTGATTCAAGTAGAAGTATTTGATCAGTCTTTAAACCCAAGTCACTCATTGTTTGGGTTTTAGTGGATTAGAGTGAATAAAATAATCATTGTTTTCTGTTTGGGCCAGAAACTCTGAGGTTCTTCTCTCAGATATGTTATCAAAAGACCCCATGGAACTCAGAAGGGTTGGGAAGTAAGCTCAGGATGAGCTGCCATAGCCCATTGCTTCCCCAGTTGCAAACTAGGCGAGGCGTAGTATTACAAGAGAATCCTTTATTCTCATGAGAAGTGGGTGTGCTCCCAGGTGAGATGATGTACACCAAATACACAATAATTAGGAGTAAGCTTTAGACTGTTGGGTTCCTTGCTCCTCTCTTCAAGATTCAGATTGGTTGGATTTACAATCAGAGTTAGTTACAGTTTGTCAGATTTACAATCCAAGTTACAATTGGTCGGATTTACAATCTTCTTTATTTGCCCATTCCATATGTCAAAAGGCTTGTGTCCTGTTATTGGCCTTAGCTGGTTTGGGCTGGTTTAGGCTTGGGCCCTTTTGCCAGAAATTTCGTTGTTTAGCCAGCTCCTTGACTCACAAGGTGAATAGTTGGAGATATTTTAACAAGATATTCCACCTCTCGCTTGGTTCTATTTTGGCAATATCTGTGGAAATCTAACTTCCCATATACCTCACAGATAGATGTTTTTGTGATAGTGAACTAGGCAGTCTTTTTTTTTCTCATCAGCTTTTCCTACTCGAGCCTCAGTAAGGGGATTGCTTTGTTATGCTCAGAGCACCTTTCAGCACTGTCTCACTTAGGACCAGCCAGAAGTAACCTGGGACTTCATCATCACCAAAGTGCCTAGAAATCATAGCTTTAATAATATGGCATAATGTTTGTTTTGTCAAAAGCAGAATATATCAGCAAAATATTTTATTTTATATTAATGCCAGTTCAACTAAAAAACTTGGGAAGAACTCTTTTAAAAAGGGGTTCTTAAACTAAAGTCCATGGACCATCAAGGAGTCAGTGGATTAACTTGAATGGAGGAAAAAAGTCTTAATTTTCATTAACCTCTCTTTCAATGCAAGAAGAAAGGTAGATTTGCCCATTGTTTGGATTTTCTACAAGCTAATGAAATATATTATAATCTTATTGATGTATACTCTAAAACCAGCTTGTTCTCTTCCCTTATCAGGAAATACTGTATTAGCAGGAATTTACATAGGAGATAAGACTTTTCTATTCTTTTCCTGATGTACCTATGTTTAATCCTACAGCTAAGATCTTAAGGTGATGATGGAGAGCACTAGGAAAGTTTTGGTCCTATATCTATGTTTCTCACATTAAATCTGCATTTCCTCCCTTCCTTCCTCCCTTTTTCCATCCCTCCTTTCCTCCCTCCCTCCTTTCCTCCCTCCCTTCCTCCCTCCCTCCCTCCCTCCCTTCCTCCCTTCCTCTCTCCCTCCCTTCCTCCCTTCCTCCCTCCCTCCCTGCCTTCCTCCCTTCCTCCCTTCCTTCCTCCCTCCCTCCCTCCTCCTTTCATTCCTCCCTCCCTCCCTCCTCCTTTCATTCCTTCCTCCCTTCCTCCCTTCCTTCCTTCCTTCCTTCCTTCCTTCCTTCCTTCCT
>JAJPUD010008439.1:799-46197 GCA_023553655.1 Myrmecobius fasciatus | reverse complement strand
CCTTCCTTCCTTCCTTCCTTCCTTCCTTCCTTCCTTCCTTCCTTCCGTTATTCACTGATTTTCTTGCTCATCTTGGTAAATTTTATCATTTTATCTTTTGTTTGGCTTCCCTCAAATAGTATTTGACCTTCCCACCCTCACTTTATTCTATTTATTCTCTACCCTGAGCAATCTATTATTCCAATTCCTTTTGAACACATTTCTCATTTTTCCCCTTTTTCTATTTCAAGCCCATATTTTCTTGAACTTTCTAGTAATCTACTATATTGTTTACAATTAATCTACTATGATATTTATAGTGTTTGATTTCAAGAAAGTCCTTTCTTCCCAATTTATTTAAAATTTTGGTTTTAAATTTCTCAGACTCACGGGAACAATATCTCATAACCACTCCACTGCTAACATGGAAATACTATTTTGCAAAATGTTTTATGAATGCTATTAATTGATGCATTATATTGATGTACCCACGAGGATGAGCAAATATTTTTCATTTACTCGTACTTTACATAATTATTTGCCATATGGTGGCATGTAAAAGCAATCAATACTTTATGTTCTTGAATTTATTTCTGTTGCATTGGTATAATTTTGCATATCTTTTTATTATTTGTTCACCATGCATTAATTTATGCAAACTTTATCATTATGTTATATTGTGAAATAATATTGTATGCCTACTGATTAATATAGTACCACTGATTTTGATGAATATCCTAAACAGGGACTGATCTCTTTAAAAAGATGGGTGCTGATGTGGTTGAAATGTGTCATAGTACTATTGATATGGAAATTCAGAAAGGCCTTCTGAAATTAAAAATGAATGCAGAATAAAAAAGTAAGGCATTATTTAAAAAAAAAACTGAAAAAGAATGTGAAAGATTAGGGAGACTGCATGTGTGACCATTCAAACGATCCCAGTGTACAGACAGAAGAAAATAGCACTTGAAAGTCAATCTGCATGCTACCCACTGAAGAAAAAAAGTAACTTAAATATTAGGAACTCTTCTCCCACAGAAAAAGTGAGAGCTGTATTTGTATCCAAAAATGACAATTTCTTGTAGATAATGCTGAAAACAGATCTAATATACCAGAGATATTAGAAGCCAAATTAGGAATCTTCTCAGAACACAATCCATTCTATCTCAGACAATGATCATGAGAAGCTTGGATTAACTGATAACACTATAGCATGGCTTCTTAAATTTTTTCTACTCGTTGACTCCTTTTCACTTGAGAAATTTTTATACAACCCTAGGTATATAGATATATATAAAATGGGTAACAAATCAAACATTTACTGTTAATAATTCATAAAGAAATTTATTTTAAAACAATTCATTGCTGTGCATAAAATTTTACCATTTATTAAAGATGAAAGCAAATTTGCATACTGATGAAACAGATGTGCTTATTTATTTTTACATAAAAAGTTAAATCTTGGCAGAATATTTGATGCCTTTTACTGTTGCCAAGTTTTTCACAACTCCCACATTCAGTTACATGACACGACATGGGCTCAGTACCCACACTTTAAGAAAGTTTGCACTATAGCACTGACATCAGAATTAGAAAAGAGAAATAAATTGATGGAAAGTCTAAAAAATACTTCTTGGATTTGAGCAGGATTTAAAGATCATAATCAGTAAATATTTGTTACTATGTGCCAAGCATTGTGCTAAGTAATGAGGGTACAAAGTATAAAGGCAATGTACAGATATTTTGATTTGGTATCTGAAAAAACTTCCTAACAATTAGAGCTTTCCAAAACTAGAATGGGTTAAATCAAGACTTGGGGAGGGCCTCCTGGGAAGTTTTCAAACAGACTAGATGACCATTGGTTATATATGTTATATAATGAGGATTCTTTTAATTTATAGGTTATATTACATGATTGCTGAAAAACATTCCAACTTTCAAATTCTGTAATTCTGTGATTCAAAAACCATCACTAATATATTATATACATATACACACAGAGAGATAAATGAATATATGTTATACATATATAATGTATATATGCTAAATTGGAGTTAATCAGTGGAGGAAAGACACTAGAATTAAGGAAGATCGGGAAGCTGGAAGTCAGGAGGTAGAGATGAGGAGGGAGAGAATTCCAGATATGGGAAAGTCAGTAAAAATATACATGGAATATCTTGTATGATGAATAGCAAGGAGGATCACAGAGTAGATAGAGGGAAATAAATTTAAAAAGATTGGAAAAATGGGAATGGGAGATCAAATTACGAAGGATTTCAGATGTCAAACAGAGGATTTATATTTGATTCTAAAAGAGCCAGTGGACTTTAGAGTGTGTATGTGGGTGTGTGTGTGTGTTTTGATATGGCTATACCTATACTTTATGTTAGTATTGTATTTATATTTACTTTGTTAAACATTTTGCAATTACATTTTAATCTAGTTTGAACACACGTGGGCTGGGAATTTAACATTAAGAAAACCAAGTCAAATAGGACCCTGGGAAATCTCCATTCTGAGGAAACCACAGATCCTTTCCATGTTTGGGTATGATCAAAATACCAAACTAAATAAATGGAAAAAATAGTATTATGATGGATAAAGACTAAATCTGTATTGATATAGAGGAACCCCAGATGAGAAAACTCTCTCTAACAATGTAGGATAGCACCTTTTTCTTTTTCCTTCACAAAATTTAGTCCAGAGTTGTCTATAATGTCGAGAAGTTACATGACTTGCCTAGGTTCACACAGCCAGTATATGTTAGTGGTAAATTACTAGGTATTACTGTTTCAGAGGTCAGTGGGTTTTTTTTTTTTGTTTTTTGTTTTTTGTATTTTGTTTTTTATTGTTTTTGATTTTTTTTATTAAAGCTTTTTATTTGCAAAATATATGTATGGGTAGTTCTTCAACCTTGACCCTTACAAAGCTTTCTGTTACAAATTTTCCCCCCTACTCCCCTCCCCTCCCCCAGATTTCCAGCAGGAAATCCTCTACATGTTAATTATGTTAAAATACTTGACAAATTGAATATATGTTCACATATTTCCACACTTATTATTGTTGTGCAAGAAAAATCGTATCTACAAGAAAAAAAATCTGAGAAAGGAAACACAATGCAAGCAAATATCAATAGAGAGCATGAAAATGTTATGTTGTGGTCCACATTTCATATCCCTCTTTCTGGGTGTATATGGCTTTCTTCACTGAACAATTGGAACTGGTTTGAAACATTTCATTGTTGAAGAGAGCCATGTCCATCAGAATTGATTGTCATATAGTATTGTTGTTGCCATGTATAATGATCTCCTGGTTCTGCTCGTTTCACTCAGCATCAGTTCATGCAAGTCTCTCCAGACCTCTCTGAAATCGTCCTGCTGGTTGTTTCTTATGGAACAATAATATTCCATGACATTCATATACCATAATTTATTCAGCCATTCTTCAATTGATGGGCATCCATTCAGTTTCCAGTTTCAAAAAGGGCTGCCACAAACATTTTTTGCAAAATTTTCTTCCTTTAAAATCTCTTTGGGATATAGGCCCAATAGAAACACTGCTGGGTCAAAGGGTATGCACAGTTTGATAGCCCTTTAGGTATAGTTCTACATTTCTCTCCAGAATGGCTGGATCTGTTCACAGTTCCACCAACAATGTATCAGTGTCCCAGTTTTCCCACATCCCCTCCAACATTCATCATTATTTTTTTCCTGTCATTTTAGCCAATCTTACAGGTATATAGTGGTACCTCAGAGTTGTCTTAATTTGCATTTCTCTGATCAATAGTGATTTGGAGCACCTTTTCATATGACTACAAATAGTTTTAATTTCTTCATCTGAAAATTGTCTGTTCATATCCTTTGACCATTTATTGATTGGAGAATGGCTTGAATTCTTATAAATATGAGACAATTCTCTATGTATTTTAGAGATGAGACCTTTATCAGAACCCTTAAATGTAAAGATGATTTCCCATTTCCCAATTTATTGCTTCCCTCCTAATCTTATCTGCATTAGTTTTGTTTGTACAAAAACTTTTTAACTTAATATAGTGAAAATTATCTATCTGGTGTTCAGTTAAGAGTTCCAATTCTTCTTTGGACATAAATTTATTCCATCTCCACAGGTCTGAGAGGTAAACTATCCTATGTTCCTCTAATTTGCTTATAATATCACTCTTTATGTCTAAATTATGAACCCATTTAGATCTTATCTTGGTATATGGTATTAGGTATGGGTCAAGCCCTAATTTCTTCCACACTAATGTCCAATTTTCCCAGCAGTTTTTGTCGAATAGTGAGTGCTTATCCCACAAGCTGGGGTCTTTGGGTATATCAAACACTAAATTGCTATAGTTATTGCCTAGTTTGTCTTCTGATCTTATCCAGAGGTCAGTGTTTTAACACCTAAGCAATACTCACTTGTGGGGAAGATATAAAAATAAATAAGACTAAATCTATACTTCAAGAGCTTGGTTAGTAAGACATGTATAGAAATTATAATATGATTAATCAGTTATTGAGTACTGAGAGAATTTCTTCATTCAATTAGTAATTTTTAAAACATGTAACCAGGTACTATGCTAGGAACCAAGGATATAAAGTAAAAAAATAAAATAGTCTCTGTTGGCAAGAAGTTTATGCTCTATTAATGAAGGAGAGCTCATTAGCAGATAAATTATTGGCATCTAGCTATACCTACTTAAGACCTACACTTTAGAAGGATAATTTTGACAGCTGAGTGATAGATGGATCACAGTGGGTAGAGACTTATGATAAGAAGACCAATCAGCACAATATTGTAATAATCCAAGTATGACATGAGAAGGGCATACATCAGGGTAATGGCAATGTCAGAGAAGAGAAGGGGATACATAAAAGATGTTACAAAATCAAAATTTGGCAACCAATTGGAAATGGGGGGGTGAGAAAGTGAAGAGTCAAGGGTGGTACCAAGATTATAAGCTCTGGTAACTAGGAGGCAGGTGGCACCCTCAGTAACAAGAGGGAAGTTAGAAAGAGGTAGAGGAAAGATGAGTTCAGTTTTGGATATGTTACATTTAAGATGTCTGCAGGACATATTGTTCAAAATGTTCAATAAGCAGTTAAAAAATATGAGACCAGAAGTCAGCAGAGAGGTTAGGACTGGATATGTACATTTTGAGAATCATCAGCAAAGGGATGATTGAGAATCTACGGGAGCTAGAGTGAAATACTATAGAGACAGAAGAGACTAGGATGCAGGGCAGAGTGATGGGAACCCTCATAATGGGTAAAGGTCCTGCAAAGGAGATTGAGGAGTAGTTGGAAAGGCAGTAGGAGAACGTGGAGGGAGACATGCCATTAAAAACCTACAGTGAAGAATAGCAAAGAAAAATGATCAAATGGGAAAATTAAGGATTTCGGGGGGCGGAGCCAAGATGGTGGAGTGAAAAGGTGACTTTCTGCCTCTTCTCCGATCTTCTCTCAAATCAACAATAAAATAAGCCTCTGAACTGATCTTCAAGTCAACAAACTCAGAAATATTTGGGCACAGCTCTCTGGATAACTTCATATCAAGTTAGTCGGACTCGGACAGAGAGATAAATAGACGACAACTGTGCAGGCCGGAAGTGAGGGTGGGACTCAGCTCAGCTCAGCTCTTCCTGGCAGAAGCTCCAAACTCCAAACTCCAAATTCCAAACACCTGGAGTTTATCTGGGACTCTGCCCTGATTGGGGGCAGGTGTTCTGGCAGACTTGCCTTGTTTAAGGAGTAATTTGGACTTAGTCCTAGCCCCCACCGGCCCAGCACCTTAAGTCGACTTGCCGAAGTGCCCCAGGGCAAAGCTTTTTGCAGCCACCTTTTTTTTTTCCCCTACCTTAAAGAGATATCCACTCTGTCTAAAAAAAATATGATGAAGAAGCAAAAGAGAGCTCTCACCATAGACAGCTTTTATCAAGGCAAAGAAACGACCCCAGAGACAGAGGTCCCTTTAGACAAAAATCCAGAGAACATCAGCCAGGACCATCACTGGTCCCCTTTTCAAAAGGCCTTTCTGGAAGACTGCATAAAGAACCTCAAAAGAGAGCTGGAGGATAAATGGGAAAATAAACTGAAATCAGTGCAAGAAGGATACAGTATCTTGCAAGAAGCATATATATATGATGCCCTGCAAAAGAGATATGAAAAAGACACCAATTTATTAAAAAATAAAATTAGTGAAATAGAAAAAGAGTGCAATGAACAAATTGGCCAGTTACAAAAGGAGCTTAAAAAGGTAACTGAAGAAAACAACACTTTAAAAATAAGAATTGAACAAATGCAAGTGAATGACTCACTAAGACTTGAAGAATCAGTCAAACAAAAACAAAAAAATGAAAAATTAGAAGAAAATATGAAATATCTCCTAGGAAAAACAACTGACTTGGAAAATAGATCTAGGAGAGACAATCTAAGGATTATTGGACTTCCTGAAAGCCATGATGAAAAAAAGAATCTAAACACTATCTTCCAGGAAATCCTGAAAGAAAACTGCCCTGAGATTGTAGAATCAAAGGGCAAAATCACCATTGCAAGAATTCACCGACCACCTCCTGAAAGAGACCCCAAAATTAAGACCCCAAGGAATATCGTGGCTAAATTTCAGGACTATAGCACCAAGGAACAGATTCTGCTAGCAGCTAGAAAGAAACAATTCAAATACCGAGGTTCAATAATTAGAATCACACAGGATTTGTCAGCTTCCACACTGAAGGATCGAAGGGCATGGAACCAGATATTCCCAAGGGCAAAGGAACTTGGATTACAACCAAGAATAACCTATCCAGCTAGAATGAGTATTATCCTCCAGGGAAGAAGATGGTCATTCAATGATATAGGTGAATTTCACCTATTTCTAATGAAAAGACCGGATCTGAACAAAAAATTCGACACCCAAACACAGAACTCAAGAGATGCATAAAAAGGTAAAAAGGAAAGGTCTCTTGAGAACTTTATTTCTACTAGGGGGATACTCAAAGTTTGGAGGTATAATTAACTAGATATTACTTTGATAATATGAAAAAGAGAACTAGAGGGGAAAATGTTGTCATACTGGGGAAAAGAGGGAAAAAGTGGTAAAATAAGATCTGAAAAAAAAGGAGGTAAAAACAAGGTAAAATCACTTGAAGAGGCAAAGAAAACCTAATATAATTGAGAGAAAGAGGGGAGGGAGATGAGCACTGTGTAAATCTTACTCTCATCAGGTTGGGCTCTAAAAGTGTATATCAGACATTTGATTTCACATAGAAACTTGTCTGTTGCTAGAGGGAAGTGGGAGGAAAAGGAGGAAAAGTAAGGGACAAACTAATAGAAGGGAAAATAGAAGAATCAGGGGAAAGGAATAAAAACAGGGGGAGGGGATCTAAAGGGTGAAGTATTGTTTGGGGGAGGGGGTCATCAAAAGCAAAGTACTGAGGAGGGGGGAAGGGAGAAAGGGGAAAGGAAAGGGGAGTATTGTTTGGGGGAGGGGTCATCAAAAGCAAAGTACTGAGGAGGGGGGAAGGGAGAAAGGGGAAAGGAAAGGGGAAAACATAACTTGGGTAAATAAGATGGCAGGAAATAAAGAATTAGTTATTCTAACTGTGAATGTGAATGGGATGAACTCTCCCATAAAGCGGAAGCAGATAGCAGACTGGATTAAAAACCAGAATCCCACAATATGTTGTCTACAAGAAACACATTTAAAACATAGTGACACATATAGAATGAAGGTAAACGGCTGGAGCAGAAAATATGCTTCAGGTGAACAAAAAAAAGCAGGGATAGCAATCCTTATCTCAGATCAAGTAAAAGCCAAGATAGATCTAATCAAAAGAGATAAGGAAGGAAACTATATTTTATTAAAGTGTACCATAGATAATGTAGCAATATCTATACTAAATATATATGCACTAAGTGCAATAGCACACAAATTCCTAGGGGAGAAATTAAGAGAGATGCAAGAACAAATAGACAGCCAAACGATACTAGTGGGAGATCTCAACCTTGCTCTCTCAGAATTAGATAAATCAAACCACAAAATAAACAAGAAAGAAACTAGGGAGATAAACCAATTGTTAGAAAAGTTAGGTATGATAGATCTATGGAGAAAGTTGAATGGAGACAGTAGAGAGTTTACTTTTTTCTCAGCAGTCCATAGAACATATACAAAAATTGACCATATATTAGGGCATAAAAACCTTAAAATCAAATGCAGAAAGGCAGAAATAGTAAATGCATTCTTTTCAGATTATGATGCAATAAAAATCACATGCAATATAAGTCCAGGAGAAAATAAACCAAAAGGTAATTGGAAATTAAATAATCTAATCCTGAAGAATGAATGGGTGAAAGAGCAAATCATAGACACAATCAATAATTTCATCCAGGAGAATGACAATAAGGAGACAACATACCAAAATATGTGGGATACGGCCAAAGCTGTTATAAGGGGCAATTTTTTATCTCTAGATGCTTACTTGCATAAAATAGAGAAAGAAAAGATCAATGAATTGGGCTTATTATTAAAAAAACTAGAAAAAGACCAAATTAAAAACCCTCAATTAAATACCAAATTGGAAATTCTAAAAGTAAAAGGAGAAATTAATAAAATCGAAAACAATAAAACTATTGAGTTAATAAATAAAACTAAGAGTTGGTTCTATGAAAAAACCAACAAAATAGATAAGCCTTTAGTTAATTTGATAAGAAAAAGGAGAGAGGAAAATCAAATTGTTACTCTCAAGAATGATAAGGGAGAACTTTCCTCCAAGGAAGAGGAAATTAGAGCAATAATTAGGAGTTACTTTGCCCAACTTTATGCCAGTAAGTTTGATAATCTAAATGAAATGGAGGAATATCTACAAAAATATAGATTGCCCAGGTTAACAGAAGAGGATATAAATTATTTAAATAGCCCCATATCAGAAAAAGAAATAGAACAAGCCATTAACCAACTCCCTAAGAAAAAATCTCCAGGGCCAGATGGATTTACATGTGAATTCTACCAAACATTCAAAGAACAATTGATTCCAATACTACACAAACTATTTGAGAAATTAGGGACAGAAGGTATGCTGCCAGAATCCATCTATGAGACCGATATGGTGCTGATAGCTAAACCAGGTAGGGTAAAAACTGAGAAAGAAAACTATAGACCAATTTCCCTAATGAATATTGATGCAAAAATTTTAAATAAGATATTAGCAATGAGATTACAGAAAGTCATCCCCAGGATAGTACACTATGACCAAGTAGGATTTATACCAGGGATGCAGGGCTGGTTCAATATTAGGAAAACTATCAGCATAATTAATTATATTAATAAACAAATTAACAAAAACCATATGATTATCTCAATAGATGCAGAAAAAGCCTTTGACAAAATCCAACACCCTTTCCTATTAAAAACACTAGAGAGTATAGGAATAAATGGGCTTTTCCTTAAAATGATCAGTAGCATCTATTTAAAACCATCAGCAAGCATCATATGTAATGGAGACAAATTAAAACCATTCCCAATAAGATCAGGAGTGAAACAAGGCTGCCGACTGTCACCATTACTATTTAATATTGTATTAGAAATGTTAGCTTTAGCAATAAGAGAAGAAAAAGAGATAAAAGGAATTAGAGTAGGTAATGAAGAAACCAAATTATCACTCTTTGCAGATGACATGATGGTATACTTAGAGAACCCTAGAGATTCAACTAAAAAACTACTAGAAACAATTCACAACTTTAGCAAAGTTGCAGGATTCAAAATTAATCCACATAAATCATCAGCATTCTTATATATTACCAACAAAGTTCAGCAGCAGGAGATACAAAAAGAAATTCCATTCCAAATAGCAGATGATAGGATAAAATATTTGGGAATCTATCTGCCAAGGAAAAGTCAGAAACTATACGAACTAAATTACAAAACACTTTCCACACAAATAAAATCAGACCTAACCAACTGGAAAAATATTAAGTGCTCGTGGGTTGGCAGAGCGAACATAATAAAAATGACAATACTACCCAAACTAATCTGCTTATTTAGTGCCATACCAATCAAACTCCCAAGAAATTATTTTACAGATCTAGAAAAAATAGTAGCAAAGTTCATTTGGAAGAACAAAAGGTCAAGGATTTCAAGGGGATTAATGAAAAAAAAGGCAGATGAAGGTGGCCTTGCTGTACCAGATCTAAAACTATATTATAAAGCAGCGGTCATCAAAACCGTTTGGTACTGGCTAAGAAATAGAGCAGTCGATCAGTGGCACAGGATAGGATATCAGGACAATCTAGGCAATAACCTTAACAATCTAGTATTCGATAAACCCAAAGACCCCAGCTTTTGGGATAAATACTCACTATTTGGCAAAAACTGCTGGGAAAATTGGAAACTAGTGTGGAAGAAATTAGGGCTCGACCCATACCTAATACCACATACCAAGATAAGATCTAAATGGGTTCATGATCTAGATATAAAGAGGGACTTTGTAAGCAAGTTAGAGGAACATAATATAGTTTATCTCTCAGACCTGTGGAGATGGAATAAATTTATGTCCAAAGAAGACCTGGAACTCCTAATTGAACACCAGATGGATAATTTTGATTATATTAAGTTAAAAAGTTTCTGTACAAACAAAACAAATGTAGATAAGATTAGGAGGGAAGCATCAAATTGGGAAATCATCTTTACATTCAATGGTTCTGATAAAGGCCTCATTTCTAAAATATATAGAGAATTGTCTCATATATATAAGAATTCAAGCCACTCTTCAATAGATAAGTGGTCAAGGGATATGAACAGACAATTTTCAGATGATGAAATTAAAAACATCTCTAGTCATATGAAAAGTTGCTCCAAATCACTATTGATCAGAGAAATGCAAATTAAGACAACTCTGAGGTACCACTACACACCTGTCAGATTGGCTAAAATGACAGGAAAAGATAACGATGAATGTTGGAGGGGATGTGGGAAAACTGGGACACTGATACATTGTTGGTGGAACTGTGAACGGATCCAACCATTCTGGAGAGCAACTTGGAACTATGCCCAAAAAGTTGTCAAACTGTACATACCCTTTGACCCAGCAGTGTTTCTACTGGGCCTATATCCCAAAGAGATCTTAGAGGAGGGAAAGGGCCCCACATGTGCAAGAATGTTTGTGGCGGCCCTTTTTGTGGTGGCTAGAAACTGGAAACTGAAGGGATGCCCATCAATTGGAGAGTGGCTGAATAAATTATGGTATATGAATGTTATGGAATATTATTGCTCTGTAAGAAACGACCAGCAGGACGATTTCAGAGAGGCCTGGAGAGACTTGCATGAACTGATGCTGAGTGAAACGAGCAAAACCAGGAGATCATCATACACAGCAACAACAGTATTACATGATGATCAATTCTGATGGACATGGCTCTCTGCAACAAAGAATTGTCTCAAACCAGTTCCAATTGTTCACTGAAGAAAACCATATACACCCAGAGAGAGGGAAATGAAATATGGACCACAACGTAACATTTTCATGATCTCTATTGACATTTTTTTGCATTGTGTTGCCTTTCTCGGATTCTTTTTTTTTTTCTTGTAGATAGGATTTTTCTTGCATAACTTCTCAAGCATTTCAACATTATTAGCATGTAGTGGACTTCCTGCCATCTAGGGGAGGGGAGAGGACTGGGGGTAAAATTTGTAATGGAAAGCTTTGTAAAGATCAATGTTGGGGAACTACCCATACATATGTTATACAAATAAAAAACTTTAATAAAAAAAAGAGAAAAATGATCAAATGGTGCTGAAGGCTGAAGAGAGGTCAAGAAGGATAAAGTGCGAGGACCTTTGTAAGACTTGGCAGTTAAGAGATCATGGGTTACTTCAGAGTAAACAGCTGAGGTTGAAAGAGAGAGGAAAGGAAGCGATGGCCTTTGGGCTTCTCAAAGAGTTTAACCAGGAAAGAGAAGCAAGTTGTGGGATGATAGCTGTTGGTGAGATATGGGAAATGGATAGACCAAGTGAGAGTTTATTTTGTTGTAAGTGTGGATTGGGGGAAACATGACTGGGTAAGCAATAAGGAAATAGTCAACAGAGAGAGATTAAAGATGAGTGAGATTAGATGTGATAGAAGGGGAAATCTGCTAGAGAAGGTAAGAAGGAAGATAGTTACTTGTGAATTTGAAGGGGTTTGCTTTGAGGAGGAAGAGAGTCTATCTTTTCATATGAAACAGGAAGAAAAGTAGAGATAGTGGCAGCTGGTATCTGGGTGATGTGAGACGAGGAGAAGGGGAGAAGAAACTCAGAAAAGGATCTCAGTTTTTTTCAGTGAGACATAAGACATAAGTAGCTAGGTGGGGCCATGGATTCATTGTCCCTGGAATCAGGAGGATACAAGTTCAAATCTGACCTCAGACACTTAACACTTACTAGCTGAATGACTCTGGGCAAGTCACTTAACTCTTATTGTCTTGCCAAACACACACACATACATACATGCACCCATGTACACATATGTATGTGTGTATATGTATATGTGGCACGTTTCTCAGAGTGGAAGGAAGAAGAATTATGGGAGGTATAAAGAAGGATCAAAAGGTTTAGAAAATACCACTGTGATATTAGTGAGTCAATTAGAGAGGTATAAAAAGGATTGCCTTGTTGTGGTAAGGGCCAAGTTGAGATTATGTAACATAAATTGGTAGTGGATCTAGTTGGCAGAGTCTTCATGGTTTTTTTCCCCAGCTTTGCTCAGAAGCACATGAAGAGAAATAGATAATCAGAGTAAAACAGGGCAGATGCTTGGCAGGATATAATCTGTGATAGGATAAAGGGGAAAAAAGGATCCAAGAGAAGAGAGTGCTATAGAATTGAACTAGTTCACCAATGGGTGAGGATAGAGAAGGAAGGAGACAGTGTAGCCAGTGTAAAGGTGATAGGCTGGGGAAGAGTTAAAAGTGCAAATGAAGAACAGGGTTTGGGTTAATCGATGCATTTGTGGGAGATGCCCGGATCAAAGATATAGTTGAGTAGGTCATAGGAAATAAATAAGGTGAAGAGCCAGAAGCTAAGGGTTTTTGAGGAAGCATAATTATGCATGTTGAAGTACCTTAGCATGAGGACAAGAGTTGGAGAATAGAGAAAGATTGTGAGCTAAGCACTGAATTCATTAGGTAAAGAAGGGGAATATCCTGGAGGGTGATAGACAACAGCAACTAGAATTTTTATTGAATGGTAGATATGGATTGAGGGAACCTAAAAGCAGAAGTTATTGAATAAAGTTGGTAGGGGGAGAGACACAGAGCCTGGAGCTAAGTGACAAATGTGTCTGTCATATTTAGAGATATAATTTGGGGATGAGGATGAGTAAGACTATGCAGGAAATACATGCTATTTTCAGCATAAACCTATTTTATTGTATGAGTGGATTCTTTTTTTTCTTTATTAAAGCTTTTTATTTGCAAAACATATGTATGGGCAATTCTTCAACATTAACCCTTACAAAGCTTTCTGTTACAGATTTTCCCCCCTACTCCCCACCCCTCCCCTAGATGGTAGGAAGTCCACTACATGCTAATTATGTTAAAATATTTGACAAATGGAATATGTATATACATATTTCCACACTTATCATTGTTGTGCAAGAAAAATTGGATCTACAAGAAAAAAAATCTGAGAAAGGAAACCCAATGCAAGCAAACATCAATAGAGAGCATGAAAATGTTATGTTGTGGTCCACATTTCACATCCCTCTCTCTGGGTGTATATGGCTTTCTTCACTGAACAATTGGAACTGGTTTGAAACATTTCATTGTTGAAGACAGCCATGTCCATCAGAATTGATCATCATATAGTCTTGTTGTTGCTGTGTACAATGATCTCCTGGTTCTGCTCGTTTCATTCAGCATCAGTTCATGCAAGTCTCTCTAGGCCTCTCTGAAATCATCCTGCTGGTCGCTTCTTATAGAACAATAATATTCCATAACATTCATATATAATTTATTCAGCCACTCTCCAATTGATGGACGTCCACTCAGTTTCCAGTTTCTAGCCACTACAAAGAGATCTGCCACAAACATTCTTGCACATGTGGGGCCCTTTCCTTCTTTTATGATCTCTTTGGGATATAGGCCCAGTAGAAACACTCCTGGGTCAAAGGGTATGCACAGTTTGATAATTCTTTGAGCATAGTTCCAGATTGCTCTCCAGAATGGTTGGATCCATTCACAGTTCCACCAACAATGTATCAGTGTCCCAGCCTTTCCACATCCCCTCCAACATTCATCATTATCTTTTTCTGTCATTTTAGCCAATCTGACAGGTGTGTAGTGGTACCTCAGAGTTGACTTAATTTGCATTTCTCTGATCAATAGTGATTTGGAGCACCTTTTATGAGTCGATTCTTTATAACAGAGCTAGTGGAGTGAGGAGTTATACAACTTGAAAAAACTTAAGCATGTACATGGATATCACACTGAAATATACTTATTATTCATTGATCTTGAGATATGATGCCATAACCACAGGTACCAGAGTTATAACATCTGCTGATTGCATCGGTGAGCATTTTTATCTCTGAAAAAAGGCTCAACCTTGTATGTCCCATATTTTCATATGTGGAGCATGAAAATAAGACAAGGAGCCATGCTGCAGATATAGCTTTGAAGGCAGATTCTTACTGAAGATAAGATGAGAGGTAGAATAATGGACAAAACCAGTGGAAAAGTAAAAGACTTAAAAATCAGAGACCATGGTGGCCTGATATAAGAACCTTATCAGTAAGAAACAGGGAAACAAATCTACCTTTTGCTGCAATCATGGCCTGAAAGAATTTATTAGTGGTACTTGTATTAGAGAGAGAGAAATCCAGAACCAAGCAATGGGAAAAAGACATAGAGACTAGACATAAGGTTAGCCTAACCCTCAAGAACAATGAAAATAACCTTGTCATTGAAATTGATTCCTATTGAATTTAAAGGATTCTGTACAGAAGTAATAACAAAGATTCTTGAAGATGTGAATTGTACTGCCATCCTTGACAGTGGTTCTCAAGTAACTAATGCCTGAGAACCATGTGAAGAAAGAACCTTAAGATCTACAAAAAGTCTTGGACTTGGGAGGAATGAATGACAAGACCATGTCCCTCTATGAGATAAAGCAGGGTGAGCTTGAAGTTTCCCATGGAAATTGATGATGTCAGCAGGAAAGGGAACACTTGGACTCTAGATTGTCCATATCTTTGTGCAGACATCCTACAAGAGAATAAAAGTAGTGACAGAATATTCTGACTACACTGGCTTTTCATATTCAGAAATGAATCAATCCTAAGGTAATTAACTTTGGTGACTCCACTGTACCAGAAGATGCTCAGAAAGACATAGTGTACATGAGAGTGCCATCTAGGGGAGGGAGTGGGGGTAGGAGGGAAAAATTTGTAACAGAAAGCTTTGCAAGGGTCAATGTTGAAAAATTTATACATGTTTTGCAAATAAAAAGCTTTAATAAAAATTTTAAAAAGGATTCCTGGTCAGTAGTTTATATGAATCCAGCAGTCTGAATGTATCACCTGTAGTCATGGTATAGAAGAAGAATTAAAAGTTACAAATATATGTAAATAACCAGACTTTGGACCAAAAAAACCCCTGTAAAGTCATCCAGTATCCCATGCCAAGGCAAGGCTCAAGATACATTAGTCTTTCTGATAGATAGCCAGTGGTTCTTATCCTAGATTCCTATAGCCAAGAAAGACAAAGGCTGTTTTCATTTGCTCAGTTGGATTTTTACTAATTGGAGTGTATACCTCAAGGCATTCCAGACTTTTTCTGACAAAGAAAAGCAGTTAAAGACTTGAATTATATGGAAGTATTACCCAATTACCTCATTGTATTTGGAAAGATTCTAGGACAACATGAGAATATTAAAAAAAAAGCTGAAGAAAGCTGGTCTTAAGTAGTTAATTATAATAACTCTAATAAGTAAGTGGATCATAAAATATCTTAAGACAAGCAAAAATCCAGGTAAAATTGAAGTGTGTGTGAATTTTCCAAGTGCACAGAATCTTCAAGATCTAATGACTTTTCTTGTATTTGGCAGTTGTTACTAGAAATTTAGAACTTTAGGTTTAGAAATTTAAGAACTATGCTGCTGCTGCTGAACCACTGAATGACCTCACTCAAATGTATAGGATCTGAGACTCAAGAATAGAAGGAAGGATAAGAAGTGTTGTACTGCTCTAAAATCCACACAGCCATTTAGAGATGGACAAACATGAAGAAGATTCGAAAGATGTACTCAACTGCCTCACACATGTACTGATGCAGATCAAAGAAAGCCTTTGTCCTGCCTACAAAGGCTAATGTAAAGAATTTGGGAGCTGTGCTGGACTAAGAAAGGGATGGGTATTAGAAAACAACAGCATTTCCTAGTTTTGAAGGCAAGGAATCTTGGTATCAACCTGGCAATTTTAGCATCATCTCATCTATAAACCCCCTTTAATATACTCATCCCACAAAACCATCTCCTATCATGTAACTATCATGAAAGCATCATCCTCCTTAGATCAAAGATAGTTCTTGTTAGCAGAAGTGGAAGTGACAAAAGAATTGTTTCCTTTTCTTCATTGTCCGGTATCCCTTTCCCATCCACCTGAACTTCATTCTTATCCCTTCTTTAATATTCCTCTTCATCCAATATAGTTTTTAAGTTCTTTTATTTCTCTAAAGATAATTTGAATAGAACCAATTTAGGAGCTATTTTCCCTGGGTGGGTACTCAGGCCTTGTTGAAGAATTATGTTCTCTAAGAAGAATGAAAGCATTCAATGCTACCCTCAGCTCATTTTGGTGGATAAAGCCTAGAGTTAGAAAACCTGAGTTCAAATCTCACCCCAGTAACTACCTGTGTGAGCCCTGGCAAGACATTAACCTTTGTTTGCCTCAGTTTCCTCATTTGTAAATTGGACATAATAATAGCATCTATCTCCCAGTATTGTTGTGAGGATTAAATGAGAGAATAATTTTAAAGTGCTTAACACTGTCCCTGGCACACAGGAAATGCTATATAAATGTTAGCTGCTGTTTATTATTATTATTTTTATCTTCAACACATTATTCTTACCAAAACATGCCATTCTTCGGTGTTCATTCTCTGTTCCCTGTCCTTATTTCCATCTTCTAACTCTTTTTAAGATATGTTTGTTAAGAATTCATTATGTATAACTAAAATCATCAGTGAGCATCATCTCTAATTGAGATAAATTAGAAACCTTCCCAGTAAGAATAGGGGTGAAACAAGATTGCTCATTATCACCATTATTACTCAGTATTGTACTAGAAATGTTAGATATAGCCATAAGAGAAAAGAAATTGAAAGAATCAGAATAGACAATGAGGAAACAAAGTTATTCATATTGATTAATATTGATATGATGGTATGCTTAAAAAAACTATAATCAACTAAAAACTACTTGAAATAATTAAAAACTTTGGCAAGATTGCAGGATATAAAATAAATCTATATAAATCATCAGCATTTCTATATATGTTCAACAAAGCCCATGAGCAAAGGACAGAAAAAGAAATTCCATTTAAAATAACAATATAAAATATTTGGGATTCTATCTGCCAAGATAAATCCAGGAATTGTCTGAAAATAATTACAAAACACTTTTCACATAAATAAAGTTAGATCTAAACAATTTCAAAATATGAATTGCTCATTGGCTAGATCTACCCATTCCTCAATTAATAAATAGTCAAACGATATGAACAGGCAGCTTTCAAATGAAGAAATTGAAGCTATCTATCATTATATGATGTAATTTAAGTGCTTTTGCTTAGAGAAATACAAATTAAAACAACTCTGAATTACCACTTCATACTTATTAAATTGGCTACTATGCCAAAAAAGGAAAATGATAAATGTTGAAGAGGATGTGGGAAAGTTGAGACATTAGTGCTCTTTAGTAGAATTATGAACTGATCCAACCATTCTAGAGAACAATTTGAAACTATGCCCAAAGGACTATAAAATTGTTCATACCCTTTGATCCAGCAATACCACACTCCTAAGTCTGTATCCCAAAGAAATCATAAAAAAGAGGAAAGAACCTACATGTGCAAAAATATTTATAGCTGTTCTCTTTGCAATGACAAAGAACTAGAAACTAAGGAGATACCCATTGATTGGGGAATAGCTTAGTAAGTTGTGGTATATGAGTAAAATGAAATACTATTGCACAATAAGAAATGATAAGCAAGTGGATTTCAGAAAAACTTGGGAACACATATAAGCTGATGAAAAGTGAAATGAGCAGAACCAGGAAAGCATTGTATACAATAACAACAACATTATGTGACAATTAGTCATGAAAGAATTACCCCATCTTAGTAATATAATGTTCCAAGATAATTACAGAGAACTCATTATGAAAAATGCTATAAACATCAGATAAAGAACAATAGACTCTAAATGCAGGTTGAAGTATACTTGTGTGTTTTTTTTCTTTTTGATTTGTTTTTTCTTTTATAACTGTGACTAATACGGAAATATGTCTTATTGCAAATATATAACCTATATGAAGAAGATAAGAAGGGGGGGCAGAAAAGGAGGAAGAAAAATCTAGAAGTCAAAATCTTGTGAAAATGAGTACTAAAAATTATCTTTATATATAATTGGAAAAAATATTAACAATGGTCAAGAACTGATAGGGGGAAAGGAGAAATAATTCCTTATGTATCAATCTTCCTCACTGAAATTTTATATCCAAAAATGTCCTATCATTTTTTAGGACCAACTTCCCCCGTAGAATTTTAGGCTCTGAAATCCTACCTTTCCTTTTTCTGAATTCTTTTAATTTTTTTCTGGAAATATAGTGAAATCCAACCAAATTTCAAAGAGAGTATTAGTGACAGAAATGATACATGTAAAGGATTTAAAAACTGAAAGACACAAATAATAAAGCACAAGAGGAAAATAGATTAATTTTAAGGTAACCATGAAAAAAAATTATATAATTATAAAATGTCACATAATGTAATAAAATTTTGGTGTAAGCTTTTTTTTTTTTAATAGATCTGGAGAGTTCTAAAATTCAATTGTTTTCCTTCCACGCTAGTATATTAATCTGCCTAGCAAGCCAAATCATCACAGATAATGCAAAGATAAGCTTCATTAGCCCCGGCTTGGCTTCATAAATTATTAATTTGTGGAGTTTTATGTTTAGTGAGAGGAAGTGCCTACTGCCATTCTTGGCTGATGGAATGATAATTACAAAGCTAAAAAGTATATCTGCTTCTAAATTGAGCCAATTGATTGTGCCAAACACTTTGGTAAGAACTTTCTTTTGGTGGTTTTCAGAAGCTGTGGCTGCTGAGGAGGCAGGGACTGACACTTGCAGTTTATTTCCCTGGAGAATAACAATTGGCTCAAGTTGGAGTGGTTTGGAGGTGCTGCTGTTCCTGGGGCTCTTGTGTGCAGGGTCCTGGGTTATTTCCATTGGGGTCAGAGTGGAGGTGGTGGTCCAAATGGTTATGTGTTAATCATGAATTTTATTAGTGCTATTCCAATTCAAATGAATGTTATAAAATTCTTTTAGGATTTTAAGAATAGAGATTTCCAAAAATTCAGAGAAATAAGTAGAACAGGTAGAGATTTGAGTGGTAATTTAAGGTATTTATGCTTATGGGCAATAGGAGTCATGGGAGGTTTTAGAGTAGAAGAATAACAGATTTTAAAAATTCAGGAAAATTAATGTCACTGCTGTGCAAAATAAGTTGGAGCATCAAAAGGAGTTAGGAGACTATTGTAGTATATGGTGATAAAGACCTAAATTCAGTATTAGAATTTAATAGAAAAGAAGAAATAGTCAATAAACCTCTGTGACTAGTTGGATATGGGAGGAAGAAGAGTCAAAATGTCTTAGGATTTGAAACATAATTAATTTGAAGAATGAACAAAAACAAAACAGGAAAAATAGGAAACTAAGAAGGGAAACATGATGAATTCAATTTTGGATCTGTTGATTGATGGTAGGATTTTTTAAGTAGTTATATTCAAGCAGACAGAGAATGTAGGACTAGGGCTTGAAAAAAAAACATGAAGTTACATTAACATAAATAATTTAATCTAAACCACTGGACTAGGTATGGTTCATTCAAAGGAATTTCTAGATTTTGGAGCAAAAAAACTGAACCTTGGAGAATGTCTATATTTTGGGTTTTTTATTAAAGCTTTTTTATTTGCAAAACATATGTATGGGTAATTTTTCAACATTGACCCTTACAAAGCTTTCCATTACAAATTTTTCCTCCCTAGTCCTCACCCCTCCCCTAGATGGCAGGAAGTCTACTACATGATATTATGTTAAAATACTTGACAAATTGAATATATGTATACATATTTTTACAGTTATCTTGCTGTGCAAAAAAAGTCAGATTTACAAGAAAAAAAAATCTGAGAAGGGAAACAATGCAAGCAAACATCAATAGAGAGCATGAAAATGTTATGTTGTGGTCCACATTTCATATCCCTCTCTCTGGGTGTATATGGTTTTCTTCACTGAACAATTGGAACTGATTTGAAACGTTTCATTGTTGAACAGAGCCATGTCCATCAGAATTGATCATCATATAGTCTTGTTGTTGCCGTGAATAATGATCTCCTGGTTCTGCTCACTTCGCTCAGCATCAGTTCATGCAAGTCTCTCCAGGCCTCTCTGAAATCGTCCTGCTGGTCATTTCTTACAGAACAATAATGTTCCATAACGTTCATATACCATAATTTATTCAGCCACTCTCCAATTGATAGGCATCCCTTCAGTTTCCAGTTTCTAGCCACTACAAAAAGAGCTGCCACAAACATTCTTGTACATGTGGAGCCCTTGCCTTCCTTTAAGATCTCTTTGGGATATAAGCCCAATAGAAACACTCCTGGGTCAAAGGGTATGCACAGTTTGATCACTTTTTGAGCATAGTTCCAAATTGCTCTCCAGAATGGTTAGATCCGTTCACAGTTCCACCAACAATGTATTAGTGTCCCCGTTTTCCCACATGCTCTCCAACATTTGTCATTATCTTTTCCTGTCATCTTAGCCAATCTGACAGGTGTGTAGTGATACCTCAGAGTTGTCTTAATTTGCATTTCTCTGATCAATAGTGATTTGGAGCACCTTTTCATATGACTAGAAATAGTTTTAATTTCATCATCTGAAAATTGTCTGTTCATATCCTTTGACCATTTATCGATTGGAGAGTGGCTTGAATTCTTATAAATATGAGACAATTCTCTATATATTTTAGAAATGAGGCCTTTATCAGAACCCTTAAATGTAAAGATGATTTCCCAATTTATTGCTTCCCTCCTAATCTTGTCTGCATTAGTTTTGTTTGTACAAAAACTTTTTAACTTAATATAGTCAAAATTATCTATCGGTGTTCAGTTAAGAGTTCCAGTGCTTCTTTGGACACAAGAGAATGTCTATATTTTGGAGCAGGATGAAAGTAAGTGAAGAAATTGTTAGGGCCTTCCCTATTGCTGAAATCCTTTGAATATATTATACGGATGTGTGTGTACATACATACACACACGTTAGTAGAGAGGGAAAGGGCAGAGTGACACAACCTTCTGAACCCAGTAGTGATTTATTAATGTTAGGGGGAAATCTAAGTCTTGAATTTGGATTCAATAAATGGAGTTTTAATGTATTAGATAAGGGATATGTAGCTAGGCTGCCTATTAAAAAAATTGAGAGCTTTCTTGGATTCTAAGAGTGTTCTCTCTCACCCTCTCTCCCTCTCCCTCCCTCCTGCCTTCTCCCCCTCCCCCTCTCCCTTCCCCCCTCTATATATGTATATACCAAAAAAGAAATCAAAAACATACATTGAGAAAGTCATAAAATCCAAGAACAAGGAGACGATAGGAGAAGATATTATCTATGTTCTGGTCAGACTATATGTTGAATACTTTATTTGGTTCTGGATGTTACAACTGAGGAAGGAATTTAACAAATTGGAAGACATTAAGGATTGCCAGAAGAGAGCAACCAGACTGGTGAAGGGTCTTAATCATCCATGTCCTATGATGATTAGTTGAAAGAAATGGGTACCTGCCATGTTTGATCCCAGAAGACAAAAACAGAAGCAGTGGTTTGAAAGTTGACAATATATAAGTTGAAAGCCCTATCACTTAAGGTCTTTAAACCTAGCCTGGATGACCATTTGCTACCTGTGTTTTAGTGAAAATTCAGTTCTGCTTATGGGTTGGATTAGACAGCTGCTAAGGTCCCTTCCAACATAAACATTGTGTTTTCGGGAGTTAGTAATTAGAGAGAAGAGAAGAGGAGAGAGAGAAAAAAAAAAAAGAGAGAGAGAGAGAGAGAGAGAGAGAGAGAGAGAGAGAGAGAGAGAGAAGAATCAGTATACTTTTATATTATCCGAAAGATAAGAAGTAGGTTTCAATAAAGACTTAAAAATGGCAAAATCCAAAAGTGTAGTTAAACATACCCATAGTAAGGAGCTTACTTTTTAGTTCTTTTACCTAAGAATCACTGCCAGTCAGTTAGGGATTATCAATTCTGACTCAGATGACACTTATGTCATTTTTTCTATGCTGTCTAACTAATATTAACCCCTGTATACCTTGGAGTTGGAAGAACAGGTTATTCTGCTCACATTGAGTAATCATTCTTTTAAGGCTTATATTAGTACTTTTTGAATACTATTTCTCTTAGGTCACCCTTTTAAATGGCAAAAAGGCTCACTACAAATTTCTGGAAATCCTTCAACGCCTAGTTTTCTTTGAACAATACTTCATTGACACAACTTGTTTATTACATGTTTAAAGAGAAATGAGTTTTCCAGTTTTTCTGGAATAGCCATGTCAAAAAATAATAGAAATGACTAAATACTAATTTTCAGATTAACTTAAAAGAAAAATGAGATATATAAAGAGTTGTCTTTCTTTTAACATGGCAGACAATGTTGTGCCACAGTTTGCCTGTCTCAGTTTCCCTCAGTTGCTATATCAGTTTCCCTTAATTGTGCTATCCCAGAATAGCAATCCCCACTTTGTGACCTTCAGAAATAATTGGATTCACATTCCAAAGGAGTTATAAAACCTCCAGGTGGCCAGCCTCGACATCCCCTTTATCTGTATGTCTTCTGTAGTAGTCTTCTTTGCCAAGGCATCCCTCACTCCCTACCTGCCAGAACTGAATTTATGGTTTCCTTGGACATCAGATGTGCTCAGCTGTTCCCATGGGTTGTTTCCCCTGGGCCATGGAGATTATAAAATTCCTGTTCCCAAGCAATGAGGTACCGAATAATTATTCAGTCGGCTGACATGGCTATATGTCAGTCTCTGGCCTGGACTGCATGCTTTGACACATGAGTCCCACCAGTCCTGATCCAAAGCTATGGATTCTGAACTCTCAATTGATATCAATAAAGAGTTACCTAATTTCCACTATGTGATAGATACTGCCTCAGTTTTTCCCTGAGCATTACAACAGTTCCTCAACCTGCAATAAGACTACAAATTAGAATTCCAACTAGGCATTTAATATATAAAAAAAGACAATACTTCTCTAAACAATTCAAGAAACCTCAAAAATTCAAGAAATTGAAGAATGCTTAATGTTTGTAAAAAAATAATTTAACAAAAGACTTATGTTAAGGTGAATGCATTTCTCTTAGGACCTTTCTTATATATACATTTGGGAGGATTACTGGTCAAGAACAGTTGCTCCAAGCATTTTATTTAGTGGTGATAAATTGACCAGGAATCTAGAGCTATTGACAAAGGTGAATAATATTTAACATAAAATGAAAAAGGACTTCTAATTCAGTCATGAGAACAGATCAATCCAAAAACGAAGAAACATGTCTTTCCCCCATTTCATAGCAATTCCAATGTGGGAGAGATGGGCTAAAAGTGATGCTGGTTAGGGAAGCCTTGAGTGAAACAAAAAGGAAATATGTGAATTAAGTAAGAGTGAAGTTAAAGTCTTATAATTAAGCTAAAAAATCATCCAAGTACGGAACAGGGAAGATATGGTATAACAAAATTTAGTTTTAAACCTATGGAAAAAATGGTGTTTTGAGAAAGCACAGAGTAGGGATATCTAACTAGAAAAAAAAATGACTGAAGAAAGGCATTAAATCAATATTTAAATACTTGAAAGTTTATCATATGGAAAGTGTAAAAAGTCTGTTTTTATTCAAAGGACATGGCTAAGACCAATGAAGGCATGTTATTAAGAAATAGGTTTCAGCTCAATATAACTATACAATGAAAACTATACCTCTTTTTGGAAAAAAAAACTACTAATTTTATGGAATTGGTAAAGAAGTGGGGAAAAAAGTAGGAAATCATTTCAAAAGAAGCAGGAAAACTTCAAAAAATATAACAAATTCCTTAGTTCCTATCCCAATTTGTTTGTTGGGCTTTAATTTTTTTTTATTTTTCCAATTTTCAATAGAGAAAATTGACTTTCTGATCAGGAAAGTAGTGTATTATATCATTTTATTTGATAGATATTTTATAAATGCTTTTTGCGTTATAACACTCATTTTTTTGGGGGGAAAATCCTTCTTTCTCCTCTAGAATAAATCTTTCCTTTAATAAAGAAACACAATATGTACAACATTCTGCTTTTTATGAAGTAGGTGATATGTCTCATTATTTATTCTCTAGGTCCATCAATGATTTTTCATTTCCTCAGTTTGACTTATTTTTAGTGATATTTAATATTTTATATTGTAGTAGTTATTATGTGGTATTATATTGGTTCTACTTATTTTACTATGCATCAAGTCATACAAATCTTCCTATATTTCTCAATTCCTCATATTTGTTATTTTTTGATTGCACAATAATAATCTACCACACTCATATCTTAGTTCCCTCTCTCTCTCTCCCAGCAACTTTTTTAGTAGGTTTTCATTGAGGGATACCTATTTTATTTCCAGGTCTTTGTTACCAAAAAGTGTTGCTGTGAATATTTTGGTATGTATTCAACCTGTGTTTCTGCCTTTATCTTTCCTGGGGGCCATGATCAAAACAAGATTAAATGTTATGAACACTTTAGTCACTTTTCTTGCATAATTCCACACTGAAGTATAGAATAATTGACTCTATTCATAACTCTGTCTTAGTATTTTAGAGTGTTTGACTTTCCACAGCTCCTCCAACATTAATTAGTCCTTTTCCTCCCTATGTTTTCCAGTTTTCAAGATGAAGTAAAGTCTGAGTTTTAAAATATTCTATTAATGATTTGGAACAATGGTTGTTTCAAATGGTTGTTTATGTTTTATAATTCTTTTGAAAACTGTTTATTCATATCCTTTGACCTTTTATCTATTGGGGAATGGCTCTTACCAAATACTTATGACATTTCCTTATATAACTTTGATATTTGATATTCTAATTGTTGTTTGTACTTCATAGAAATGCTAATCATTTTTGAGGGTTTGTTTTGTATCTTTCTACTTTACTATTAATCATCTCAATTAGTTTCTTCACTGATTTTCTGGTTTTCTAACTACACCATTGTTATCTGTAGAGAGAAAAAGTTTTGAATCATTGTCAATATTGTATATTATACAATATACAATATATAAATTATATATAATTTATACTCTTGGTTTGTTTATTGCTTTAGTTTACATTTCTAAAATGACAAATAACAAGCTTTTCTTGTTTGTATTGGAAAAGCTTTTATTTTTCTTAGATTGCATATGATAGCTTTTAGTTTTAGACATATGCTTTAGATCATATTAAAGAAGATCCCTCCATGCCTAAAAATAAATAAGTACAATATTTTGTCAAAGACTTTTTTGTATGTATTGAAATAATCATGCAATTTTTATCTTTGTTGATTATGTGTTAAAATTTGACTATTTTTAAAAAGTTGAATCATTTCTTTCATCCTTAATACGAATTCAATTTGATCATTGTGAATATTTTATGGATATTTCTGTACACAGTACAGTTATTTTGTTTTAAATGTTTATATCACTATTCACTAATGAAATTGGCATATGAATCTCTTTTTCTGTTTTGTTTCTTTCTGGCTTCATAACAGGACCATATTAGTCTCATAAAAATTTCAGAGAGTATCTTTTATGCATCATAAATAATTTTTGAGAATAATTTTAGATATTAATTGTTCTTTACATGTTTGATAGAGTTCACTTGTTAATCTCTGCCCCCACACTCACCTTGGGCAATTTATTTATAATCTGTTTGATTTCTTTTCTCCTCTGAAACTGAAAGCTTTTTTATATCAGTATCTCTTATTAATTTAAATATTTTATATTTCAATATTTATCAACTTTCAAACTCT
This sequence comes from Myrmecobius fasciatus, assembly GCA_023553655.1. Lineage (NCBI taxonomy): Eukaryota > Metazoa > Chordata > Mammalia > Dasyuromorphia > Myrmecobiidae > Myrmecobius > Myrmecobius fasciatus. The sequence continues at coordinate 19,893 of JAJPUD010008439.1, read as the reverse complement.
CAGTTTTCCTAGACAATATTGTTATGCATAGTAGATTGACAATTTTCTGTTGTAATTTCACTTTGTTCAGTTTTATCTTGGTAATTTTGCTCTTGATCAGGTTAATTAATAATTTTTTTGTTTTATAAGTATTTTGATTTCTCAGTAAATTTATCCTTTTTTCTGTTTTATATACTTATTTATATAGTCATAGATAGATAGATAGATATTTCTGGGGGTATAAATGTTCCTCTAAGCACTTCTTTAGCTATGTCTCAGAGCTTTTGGTATGTTTTTTTCATTATCTTTAATATAATTATATATTCCTATGATTTGTTCTTTGTACCACTCATGATTCAGGATGCCATTTCATATCTCCAGTTAAATTTTAATCCTTTGTTAATTTTTCATTAATTAATAATAATTATTAATGTGATTACCAATTTTTCTGCCTTTTTACATTGGTTTATGTTTCCTTTATGTTCTATCACATGACTAATTTTTTTGCAAAAGTCCTATAAGATGCTGAGAATATATATATTCTTTAACAATTCCATTCAAATGTTATTTTATGTCAAAGTATTTTTTCCTAACAAATCTATTCAGCTCTTCTTGTATATCTTTCTTTAGGATTTATCCAGTACTGAGAAAGAACTAGGAGATTCTCCTACTATTATCATATTATGACTAATGTCTTTTTTCAGGTTTTCTAGATTTTAATAATTTAGATATCATATTATTTGATATACATATATATACATATACATATATAATTTTCCATATTATCTCTGGTGGGCAAGGCACTTAACCTCTTAGCCTCAATTTCCTTATCTGTAAAATTACGGGGTTGGTCCCAGTGGTCCCTAAGGTCCCCTTCAGCTTCAGACCTAATATATTTTCTAGTTTATCTCTCTGGATATTATGAATTTTTAATTGTTGTCTTATCTGATCATAATTGCAATTTCTGCTTTTTTTCACTCCTAATATTTCATCTAAACTTCATTTTTATTCTGAATGAATTTGTATGGTATAAATATATTTCTTGAATAAATCAAATAATTTGGGTTTTTTTAATCCATCCTTTTCTTTTCCTTGGGAGATTTAATCCATTTAGAGTTTATGATTGTTACATTTATGTTTTCTTCCATTAAATTACAAATACAGACACATATACTTAATCTTTTTTTCTTCTTCAACCTTTTCCCAGTAAGCTATTTAGTCTCTTTGATTTGTTTTGCTAACGTTAATCAAATCCTGGTCTCTCTTTTCTACTCTTCAACTCTTCTTCCCTGTTGTAACTCCACTTGATTCCAAATTTCCAGTTTATTTTTTCTAGTAATCTCTAGCCCTTACTCTTTTATTTCTTTTAATTTTCTTTTTCTCAGATCTAATAAAAGTGTAGTAGCAAATCTTTCCTATTTTGATTCCCTATATCTTCCATTTTTAAGCAATTTCAATGACATTAATTTGTAATGCTCCTTTGCAAGAAAAGTTGTTTTTTATTTTACTTCCTTTCTTACTCCTTCCCCCTTCTAGTATATTTTAGAATTCCAGGAATGTTAATTCTGAAGGAGGCAGTGTAGTGGTCTGTAACCAGAGTCTGGGAGGTGCATATCTTTTGTTTGCCTTTTCCCTAATGGCTTAAGCTTTTGATGTTATACTACTCTTTTAAATTGTTAAATTATTTTTGAGCCATACCTGTACAGGGGTCCAATTACTTCTTCCCAATCATCTCCACCAAGTGGGAAGTTACACCTAGATCTTAGGAAATTTAGAGCTAGAATGTACTTCTAAAGGCCCTCAGGTCTAACTTTCTTACTTTACAGATGGGGAAACTGAGAAACAGAATGATTAAATAACTTGCCCAGGGTTGTCCAATTAGTATCAGAAGTGGTATTTGAACTCAGGTTTTCCCTGTCTGCATGTACATTTCCTCATATGTTATTTCAGGTTGCCTCTTTGATTTCCTAAAGTGTCACCTCCACCACCACCCACCTCCCCTGTTAAACTTTATAATTTGTTGCAAGATCCTGGTTTTACATCCTTTTACCTCTAAGGAGTTTTTTGGTGGTGCTACCAGAGTTTCTTCTACCTTCTTCTACCCTTTCCCCCCATTCTTTCCCCTTACATTTGCTCTGTCTAGCCACCTGTCTGTTCTATGAATGAGACACTCCATCTCTCATTTACCGGCATTGTCTCTGGATAGATATCCCCCATACCCCCATACTTCCTCCTCTACTGAAACTACTGACCTCCCAAACTTTCTTTAAGTCTCAACTAAAATCCAACCTTTTACAACAAGCCTTCTCCAACCTCTCTTAGTTCTAATACTTTCCCTTTTTAAAGCATTTCCTATTTAATATTGTATACAGCTTGCTTTGTATATATTTCTTTGTATGTTGCCTCCCTTATTTAGACTGTGAACTTCTTGAGGGTGGGGACTATGTTTTGCCTATTTGTGTACCTCTAGCATTTAGCATAGTGCCTGGTACATAGTAGTCATTTAACAAATGTTTGTTAATTAATTGATGTATTCTCCTTAGTTTCCCAAGGGGAAAAATCTATTTCTCCTCATTTATCTTTTATATACAGCCTTCTTCTACCTTCTCCAAGCCTCATTTTTCTTATTACTCCAACACTTATAATATTGGCTTACTAATTATGAAATGAAATTTTTAAAAAATGAAATAAGAATGTATATTAATTTGGGGAAGCTAGATGGTACAGTAGATGGAGCATTAGCCCTGGAGTAAGGAAGATCTGAGTTCATATCCAACCTCAGACATTTAACACTTACTAGCTGTGTAACCCTGGTTAAATATCTTAACCCCAGTTGCCTCACCAAAATAAAAAATATCAATTTACTCCTTTATCGATTTACTACTTTTCTCTTGATTTTCCTCATTATATAGTTCACTTTTCAGATTCCCTAGCCCATCCATGCTCTTCACTATCTCAAACAATGCTCAATAAAACAAACCATTTTCTCCCCACATTGTCATAGTTTTGCCTAGCCTTTGCTACACAGAGAGAGGGATCCCAGGACCAGATGATGCTAAAGAATAGAAAGGTTGATATCCTCTTCAGTTTAAATTCTAAAGAGTTGCCTGAGGCATTTAGAGGTTAAATGAAGTAAAAAAAAAAAAAAAAAACAACAGGCTGGAAATGTGTGTGAGAGGCTAGACAGGAATGGACAACTTGGTTCTGAGTCTAGTTCTCTAACCAGTAAAGCAGCTAGGTGGAATATTGGATAGAGTGCCCAACTTGAGTCTGGAAGACCTGAATTAAAATCCTATTATTATTAGCTATAATTTATAGGTTTAGAAAGTTGCCGGCAACACTTAGAGGTTAGATCCAGGGTAATACAGCTATTACTGCCAAGTAATTGTGAGTCAATGCACACTTCAAAATGCTATTTTCTATTTACTCTTATTATTCAGAGGTGGAATTGATATGAAGCAGAAGATAAACGAATGTTTGATTAAAAGTACATTGTGAATATACTTAATACTCAACAAATATTGAATCACAAAGCAAACTTGATAGTTTTTACTTGACCTGACTGAAAGATTAGTCATCCCTGTGGCTAGTTTGTCAATGATTTAAAGGAATTAAGTTTTGGGTTCCCGGAAGGAGGAACACTGGAAATAATGATTTATGAAAAAATTTTATAATCTCTCTGGGCTGTTGTAAACCTGAGATGCTGCATTCCAGAACTTCGATATATAAATCTGCTTTTTTTTTGGTTCTTTCTTTTTAAGAAATGATCACTAGTCAGTTTTTAAAACTTTTCCATAAAAGTATAATTTTATTAAATTTTATTTATTTATTTACAAGAGAAACTTAAAGGAAACATACAACCTTATTTATCTATCACATAATGTGACCATATCATTTTGAAAATTTTCCTTTTAGTATGAACTCTGCTTTAAATTATTGGAATAATCAGAATTTAATTAGTTAATTTCATCGTATTAATTTAATTTCGGTTTCTACTTAAAAGCTCTTTTGCATTGTTGTTAACTACTAAAACTTTTTTTTTAAAATGATGTTTGTTACTATCCTATTCCAAGCATTAAAATAAATTCTAAAAAGAAATTACATTGGAGATTTTTGCCATAAGATTATGTCACCACCTACGGGAACAACCTGGCAAACACTGGACTAAGAAGGCGGGGGAGGGCGGGGCTGTGGCCTGTGCAAGAGTTCTCAGAACCAGGTTCAAGGCTGAACAGAAATTGGGGAGGAGGAAAGGGGGAAGGGAGTAGAAAAGAACTCTGGCTCCTCCCCTCCCAGATCCAGGTAGAAAGAACGGGGTATCTATGTCGCACTATTTGAAATTGTAAATGCAATTGCCACATATCTAAGTTATATGTATGTAAGTTATAACATAAGTTGTAAAATGTTAACTCTTTCCAGCTCAATAGAAGTTTGTTGGAAAATAATCTCCATTTCTTAAACTTGATTCTGAGCCACACTTTGGTGGGAAAGAGCGCAAGCATTCGGCCACAGACTAAGCTGGAAGCACTCCCCTGGCAGAGAAACAGCGACAAAGCTCAAAGCCACCCCTTTCCTGAGAACCGTTGGGAAGGGGCGGGGAAAGGCGGTGCCCGACGGGAGAGATCACCAATCACCTTGCCCAAAATGGCCTCGCACATCCTCCCTCCCTCACCCAGTCCGTCCCTCCTTACCCCCCCCTTGCACCTCCTCCTGCCCCCCAGCCATGTAGACGTCAGCGCTTGCGTGGGAATTCTCTCCTTTCTAGTAGAGCTCAGAACGTCTGCGGGAGCTGTCAGGCCCCTGAGTGGCCACCTGACCCGCCTCTGCCGCTGGTCTGGTTATCTTTCTTTGTCTCAGTCACCAGGGGCTAGCTGTTTAACACCCCCCTGCCCCCGCCTCATCCAGGACCCAGCGAAACGGGAAGCTGCCGTGGGCAAAAAAAGAAGCGAGCAGGACAGCTGCTTAGGTGAGAGCCCTGGGGAGGGCAACCAGGAGCAGGGCGGACTAAAGGGGGAAGCAGCATCCCCTAGCTTTGTCCCCCTGCGTGGCGTCGGCCTCTGTCTGGTGAGGCCCCTGTCTAGCCTTGGCTTCTTCCGGCGAGCAGAGCGGGCAGGAGGGAAGGGGTGCAGTTAACGGTCTCCTGCTCGCCCGCCTATTGCCGTGTCAGGCAGCCCCTGGTTTCCTGTTCCAACATCTGCCCCTGACTGGGATGGAGTATCAAGGAAAACACATTCAAGGCCTGGGGTATTGACCACGCAGCTGCAAACAAAAGGTACTCATTTCCTCCTGGCCTGCAAGGGGAAAGGTGCCAGGTTGAAAAGGAAATAACGAAGATGCTGAAAAGGACTTTTTGGGAGCTGGTTAGTCTCTGATTAGATAACACCTTAGGGAGGGGGTTCATACCTGACAGGGTACGACCAGGGAAAAGTGACAAAGTGGTGTTTTTCCCCCTCATCAAAGACTTTGAGTGAAATAATAAATAATTAACAATTATATAAGCTTTTTAGGGTTTGCAAAAGCACTTTCATATCTTATTTCATTTGATCTTTAAAGTAACCCCGTGAAATAGGTGCTTTTATTGATCTTATTTTACATCTGAGGAAACTGATGCTGAAAACTGTCAAATGACTTGCTCAAGGTCACACTGCTAGGAAGTATTCTAGGCAGGTCTTTTTGACTCTCAAGTCTAGCATTTTTTCCACTCTGCTGCCTAGGCTGTATGTTTAAAAAAAAAAAAAAGTTTTGTTGATTGAGAAGTTGTATATCTGATACATATTTGTAAAGGGACAGGCTTTATTGGTAGAATTAATGGTATAGAGTTGTATATTTAGAATTAATAATGTGATCTTTAGACACTATCATATGTTGATGGGGAGGAGAGTATCTCTAACTACTGGCATAAATGGATTGTGTCAGTGACCTGCTGGGCCCACCCTCATTATTAGTGGTAAAAAGAACACACCTGTGTGATTTTTGAGACAGTAACATTTTATTCTGCTTGGGTTTCAATTCCTTAATCTTGTAAAATGAAAGCACTCTCCTAGATGATCTCTAAGGGCCATTATAACATTTGTGGTCCAAGTAACTAGGGGGCTTAAGATAGAAAATATAATTCTTTACCCACTGTATTAGAGACTGTACTTTCTCTAGAATATTAATTTTAAGATAAATGTACGCAGGGAAGAAAATTTCACATCTTCCCTCAGTGTTCCCGCAGTATTTTATATTATGTAATGTTCTAGTATTGTTGGTAATCACATCATGAAGTTTTATTTCCTTTCTTTGAAAGCTTTTAGAACTTTGTACCACCTGTACTTTTATACACATTTTAATTTTGTTATAGTTAATTTTATGCATATCTTATATCTCTTATTAATTATAAGCTCCTTGGGGGAAAGGATCAGAGGTCAATACAAAACTTGACTTAGAGTAGTCTGCAAATTTTTGCGGAAAGAATAAGTGAATAAATGAATTTACCATTTCTCTTGTTATCTAATTGAAATTCTGCCCTTTAAAATTAATGTCCATTTTTGGTTCATGTTATAACCGGATGAAGACTAATAGTCATACTTGTCACTTTAATCCATTCTTGGATTATTATTATTTCAAAAAGAACACATAATAATTCATATTGAGCAAGCAAACAGGACACTACAAGCAAGATATGTAATCTCTTGGCACCCCCCCACAATTCTCTAAGACTATAATAAGTTTCAGAGAACTTCATATTTCTTCTAGAAAGAGAGGTTTCATTAATTTTATTTCTAATTTTTCACAGTAGAGGTTTCCATAGTAAAATATATGTTTGTATACTATGATGTTATATTTAAGATTATGATAATCCTTTCAGCATTTGACAAACATTTACATTAAAACACATAACAAAGCAATTATTAGCAGTACTGGCTGTTCCTGGGTAAAGAAAAATAGACAGACTTGTCTATTCAAGTAAAGATGTGCAAGAGATTAGTGTTTGATAAACTTATTGGGAAAAGAAGCCATTATTTTAATAAATATAACTGGGAAAATTGATTAGTAGTTTGGGAGGAAATGGATTTAGACTCACACATCCTACCATATTTATACCTCAGTAAATTCCAGCTGAATGAGACAGTTTTTTTTAAACTAGCAAAAAAATGGAAAAAAAAAACCCATAAAAATTTGCATTGTAAGGGAGGTAATTTTTTATACTTAATAAATAGAAAGGAATAAATTTTTAAAAACTAGATTTCTCAACTACATTAAAACCAATATAATTTTAAAAATAATAATAGTCAGTAATAGTCAATTAACATTTATTAAATGCCTACTCTGTACTGCATACTGTATTAAGTACCAAAGATACAAATACTAAAAGAGAAAAGAAGCTCCTGCCCTAAAAACTTTATAATCTACTAGGGAAGACAGAACACAAAAAGAAACTCAAAAAAGAAGGTATGAGATTAAGGGGAGAGAAGGTACTCAGCTTGTGGACATGATGGAGAAAAGTCAGTCAAAGAGGTCCCAAAGGGACAAAAATTTGGATTGTTAAAATATGGCAATATTTTCTTAATATATTGTTAAAATATGACATAAATCCTGAAATACATGCATTTCTTATATATGTATATGTGTGTGTGTATATGTACATATATATAAAATATAAGAAAGGCTCTGAAGTCAGGAGGACCTGAGTTCAAATATGGCCTCAGACATTTAACACTTCCTAGCTGTGTGATCCTCAACAAGTCACTTAACCCCAATTGCCTCAGCAAAATATATATATATATATATGTATATATATATATATGTGTATGTATGTATGTGTGTATCAGAAAGTATATAAATCATTTTCTTTTTTTCTTGTTTATGATTTTGCTTTTATTGTTTTAATAATTTCTTTTTTTTAAATTAATACTTTTTATTTGCAAAACATATATATGGAAAATTCTTCAACATTAACCCTTACAAAGCTTTCTATTGCAAATTTTTCCGCCCTACTCCCCACCCCTCCCCTAGATGGCAGGATATCCACTACATGTTAATTATGTTAAAATACTTAAGAAATCGAATATATGTATACTTATTTCCACACATCATTTTTGTGCAGGAGAAATCGTATCTACAAGAAAGAATAATCAGATAAAGAAAATACAATGCAAGCAAACATCAATAGAGATATGAATCATTTTCAAAAGAGGAAACATAGTGTTAATAATTATTTGAAAAAATGCTTTATTTAATGAGATACAAATTGAAACAACTTTGAAGTATCACTTCATACCTGTCAAATTCCCCAAGATAATTAAAAACAAGAAAACTGAATGCTGGCAGATTTTTCAAAGAATCAAGTACAAGTTGCTACAGAGAACGAAGTATACCTTATTTTCATTGATGATTGAATTGCAAATCTGTATAATTTTTTTAGAATAATCTACCAGTATCTACTGAAAATCTCAAACTGCCCCCCCCCAACTCCATACCCTTTGACCCAATGATTCCATTGTTAATTATACCCTGAAATTTTTATTTAAAACCAATGAATTCATCAAAGATATTCATAGACGCATTATTTATAGTAGCAAAAAATTGAAAGCTTAATAGCAAACTAAAGGGGAATTTTAAGGTAAATTTAGGTACCATATACCACTACACACCTGTCAGATTGGCTAAAATGACAGGAAAAGATAATGATGAATGTTGGAGGGGATGTGGGAAGACTGGGACACTGATGCATTGTTGGTGGAGCTGTGAACGGATCCAACCATTCTGGAGAGCAATTTGGAGCTATGCTCAAAAAGTTATCAAACAGTGCATACCCTTTGACCCAGCAGTGTTTCTATTGGGCTTATATCCCAAAGAAATCATAAAAGAAGGAAAAGGCCCCACATGTGCAAGAATGTTTGTGGCAGCCCTTTTTGTAGTGGCTAGAAACTGGAAACTGAAGGGATGCCCATCAATTGGAGAGTGGCTGAATAAATTATGGTATATGAATTTTATGGAATATTATTGTTCTATAAGAAACGACCAGCAGGACGATTTCAGAGAGGCCTGGAGAGACTTGCATGAACTGATGCTGAGTGAAATGAGCAGAACCAGGAGATCATTATACACGGCAACAACAATACTATATGAGGATCAGTTCTAAGGGACATGACTCTCTTCACAATGAAATGCTTCAAACCAATTCCAATCAGTGAAGAGAGCCATATACACCCAGAGAGAGAGATGTGAAATGTGGACCACAACATAACATTTTCATGTTCTCTATTGAGGTTTGCTTGCATTGTATTTCCTTTATCGGATTATTCTTGTAGATATGATTTCTCCTGCACAAAAAATGATGCAATAACTATACATATATTCGATTTCTTAAGTATTCTAACATAATTATCATGTAGGGGATATCCTGCCATCTAGGGGAGGGGGGGAGTAGGGGGCGAAATTTGTAACAGAAAGCTTTGTAAGGGTTAATGTTTAGGAATTACCCATACATATGTTTTGCAAATAAAAAGTATTAATTAAAAAAAAATTTAGGTACCATAGTGTACCTGTCATAGGCCAGACCCGAATTGGATTAGTGAGGTTGCTCAGGTACAGAATTGGTATGAAATGAGAATTAGGTCATCAAACAGTCAAAATAGGAAGTTTACTTAACCACAGCATAGAAAAGATATTCAGCCAGAAGACAGCATTGATTCATTACAGTTAATCATGCTGGATGGATTGTCAGAAGCATGTGACAAGCCTGGTTTTTCATGGTCTGGTTTTTGCATTTAGGTGAAGAGGAGGTGATATTGTTTGTATGGCCCAGTGGCAGCAAGCAGTTTCCTGACCACCAGTAGAATGGGCAACAGAGGATTTGGGTTCCAGTGAATCACAGAACAGACAGGCCCAGTGTAGCCCTTAACTTATTCTAGCTAGGAACTGAAAAGGCCCCTGCACGTTGCTGCTTACACAGTACCTCCTGTTCTTCACCCCCTTAGCTAGGATCTCCCCTTCTTTGGGAGGAGGGAGAACAGCTACTTTCTCCAGAGGCTTCTGCTGAGGGCCTGTCTCATCCTGCAGTGAATGAGTGGGTTGTTTCATGTTCCTCCTTTCCTCAGAGACAAGACAAACGGCTCTGCCCTTGGTCCTTGAAGTCCTTCCTGGTATTCCTGATGAGGGGGTACCATCCTGATGGGAACCCCGAGGGCCCTTATCAGTTCCAGATTACAGTAAGCAAGGGCATGAGCTGGGCCTGCCTTGCTGATGTCCGGGCTCTGCCCGTGGGAGCTGCTGAAAGGGAGCACTTTTGATTTGTCCTACTGTGCCCCTTGCCCTGACCCTCTGTTCTGGATCAAGGTCCTACACAGAAGAGGTAAGAAGAGCCACAAGTGTTCTTACCTCAGGCCAGGGTTTGGGCTGAGATTTCACCTCCTGCCAGTCAGGTCTGACTAGGGACCTATGAGCTATTGATTTTTTTTTTTTTTTTTTTTTGCTGAGACAATTGGTGACTTGCCCAGGGTCACATAACTAGGAAGTGTTAAGTGTCTGAGGCCAGATTTGAACTCAGGTCCTCCTGACTTCAGGGTGCTCTATTTACTGTGTCACCTAGCTGCCTCTAGCTGTTAATGTTTTAAACTTACATAGTTACCAACAAGAATAGGGTTATTCATTGAAGAATTTTTCATATATTCTTATGAGAAAAAAACACAAAGAGATGATAAAGACTCTTCTGGCCAGTATATGTGATCTAGCTGCCAAATGTGAATGAATAGTTGTTATTTCTGCCAGGGGCTCCTGCACAGTGGATTCCAGCACAGTCTGTCACCTACCTTTGGGAACCCCAGTGAGAAAGAAGCTTACAGTTCAAAGGAGCCAAAGTAGAAAAGGTCTCTCCTTTTGTCCATATCTCCAGTTCTAGAAAGGTCTCTGGATTCCTGGGAACTATTAGTCCTTTCAAGGGTTAGAAAAGACACTGTGTCTTGCACCACATTTCCATCAAAGTTCATATGGCACAGTTCCCAATTGCTTTCCACATGCCATATAAAGAGTCAAATAGTTCATTATAATTCCCACAATAACCCCCAAATTGCAATCTTTAGGGAGGGCCTAAGTCTACCAAAGCTTTTGTTCTTTTTGCTTTTTCCCACTGCTCTCATTAAAAATTTATACACATTCAACAAAAAAGTTTGTAGAATTTATTTTTTTAATAGCACAATTCTTAAAGATGCAGAGCACAAGCCTACAGATGGTTTACTCTCCAATTTCCCTGGGTCAGTGAAAGATATTTCACTTTATGCTGCCATAGCCAAAAGTACCACCTGCAGAATCACAGAAACTCAAGGATTTAAAGCTTTCAACAAGAATGTCTAATCATTTTGGATTCCTCTTTTTCCACATCACCTTTCCCTACTTCAGTTTAGGTCATTCCAATTCATTCATGTTAACTATTTCCAAGTTATTGTAAATTGGGCTTGACTCAGGGAGTTGGATGATTCAGGTTCAAGATTGGAATGAAATAAGAAATTACGGGTCATCTAACAGTGAATAAAAGGTTTACAATGAACAAGAAGATTATTAACTTTAGCATGGCAAGGCTATTCAACAGGGTATATATAAAATTGATTCATCTGCGAACAATTTCCTTGTTTTTGTGTTTGCTATGTTGGTGCACAGAAGCTGGTGCCAAGCCAGAGGGAAGAGCTCCTCATGTGCCAGCTTTTAGCTTACTTTGTGTGTGATAGATGTTGCTTCTATAACTAAATCTAAAGAATACAAGGAAATATGGAAAAAAACTTTATGAAATTATGCATAGTAAAAAAGCAGAGGAAAAATGAATGGGAATTAATGTATAAGCAGAAAATTCTAATAGAGGAATTGCAACATGTAAGTTATGGCATTTTACACCATGAATTTCACTTATTTAATTGGAAATGATCCCAAAGTAACTTTAATTGTATAGGTTATGTAGTTGTTTATAATAATTTCAGTGTACTGTCACTGATCACACTTTAGGGTTTTTTGTTTGTTTTTGTTTTTGTTTTGTTTTTTTTTTTGCTGAGGCAATTGGGGTTAAGTGACTTGCCCAGGGTCACACAGCTAGGAAATGTTAAGTGTCTGAGGCACATTTGAACTCAAGTCTTCCTGATTTCAGGGCTGGTGCTCTACCCACGGTGCCACTTAGCTGCCCCAGTAGCATTAATTTCTTTAAGCTTTTCTTTTTTATTTTCTAATCTAGAAATTTAAGTAAAGACAGTCTATACTTTCTTATCTTAAAGGTATATAATACCTTTTCTCAAAAAGTGCCATATAATCTTACCTTTTTCATATTCAGAAAAACAATTTTTTAAAATAATTTTATTTCAACCTGGATTTGGTTGGTTTGATCACTTTTAATTATGAAAAAAATAACTATTAGGTAACCTCAATAAGCTACATTAATACTTAATAGCACAGTGTTTACAAATTAAGTTTACTTTTTTGGGGGAAAGTAAAAAAAGAAATTTGACCACCAAATGCATAATTTGTTTTGTTTTCCATAATAAACATAAAATGACTAATTCATCCATATGAAATATATTGATTAGAATAATTTTAGTGTTTAATATATGCAATTCTTTTTCAGCAAAGTATTCTCATGACATTTTTCTTCTTTAATAGCATCTAATGTTTCTGATCTAGAAAATTACTGTTGATAATCTATTGGTTGATACATATTACCTTGCAAGTTATTTTTAGTGTTTTTTTTTTTTTGTAATTGAACCTACTTGTCAGATAGTGTTACAAGATTTGATATTTGTCTAATGTCAAAAAAATTTATAGCGTCATTAATTTCCATATTCAGAAATGAGAGCTTAAAGTGGACATTGAATGCTTCCATATGCTACATTCCTTATTGGTATCTTTTAATCTTTAGCTCGTGTTTTTCAGTGGCCTTGAAATTAGAAAAGATCAGAGTTCAAATTTAGCCCCAGACACTTACTAACTATATGATTTTGGGTCACTTAATCTGTCTACCTCAGTTTCCTCAACTGAAAATGAGGATAGTAACAATAACTACTTCCTAGAGTTGTGAGACTCAACCAAGATAATATTTATAAAGCATCTGGCACATACGATACTTAATAAATGCTTGTTTACTTCCTTCCCCCTTTCAAGTATATATTAACAACATTGAGATGCAACACTTGGAAAACTTTGTTTTTTAAATATATATTTTGTTTATATCTTTTGTCTGTACATCACAATTATTTCACTTCTTCCATTGGACTTTTCTATGTGGCAAAGAAAAGCAATTAAGGAAACATCACATGTGAAGACATAATATTTTCTATTTATTGTAGCCCCTGCCTCTTTGCTTAGTAGTTTCATTCTGGGACCTTCATTGTTTTTTCCATTATCTAGGTAGAATTCAGCTTCCTTTTTGTGATCACTTCAGTTATATCTTTACAGTCATCACCTATGTTCTGTTGATTATTTTTATTTTACTATACATCAGAACATATGATCTTTCTGTGGTCCTCTAAATTTATCATGTGTCCTTTCTTACTGCATAATAGTATTCCATTACATTCACAAACCATAGTGGTTTTGCTTTTTGTTTTTTTTCTAGCAGTTCCCTACTTAGTAAGTCCTTATTTTGTGTGTAGTTCTTGCTGTACAAAGAATGTTGCTATATTTATTTTGGTATATAGTAGACCTTTTTTTGTCTTTAATTTACATAACGTATTATATGTTCAATATGGTATTGCTGAGTTTGTGGATGCTTTTTAGTTATTTTTCTTTTTAAAAACTTATTTATTTAAAACTTAAATACAAAAAAGAAAAAGAAAATAAAATCAATATCAGATACATAGCAAAAACATAGGAGAATTCAAAATATTAGAAAATAAATTACCATTTCAAGAAAACCTATATAATAAATACTATATGTTATGTTCAGAGCTGTGCATCTTTTCTTTGCTTCCTTGTAAGTTTACTTTTGTTCTCTGCTTTACATCTTTTACTTTATTCTTTTTTCCCCTCTTTCCTCCCTCCTACTTCCCCTAAGAAGGCTACAATTAAGCAGAGATATATTTTTATATATACATACATAATCATGTAATATATATGTATATAGATATATTTATGTATATTTATATAAGGCCATACTATGTTTGCCCTTAAAGGTGGACAGTATCATCCTTCATAAGTCTTAAGTCTTTGCATATATTTCTAAATCTATCAACTCATCATTTCCTACCCCACAGTAATATTCCAATTATATACTGTCCAATTACTTTAAATAATCTAAAATAATATTGGTTAATATGGCTGACAGGTAGTATAATTTCTTTATTTTCTCTTTTGATTGAATCTGTTTTAGCTTTAACTTTTTCTGAGATAAATTATTGCTATCCTTTCTTTTTTTCTAATAAATCTACTCCTGATCATCATTATTATTATGTTTGTGGATATCTCTTATTTCTTATTCCTGCTGACTTTCTTTGATATTTACCTTATATATTTTTTTGATCTTATATATCAGATTTTCTATTAAGTTCAGATCTTTTTGCAACAAAATCCTGAAAGCCAGCAATTCATTGAATATCCCTTTTTTCATTCAGGATTATTATTAACTTTGTTGGGTATGATATTTTCAGTTGTAGCTCTAGTTCTTTTGCTCTTTTAATTTATAGTGTTCCAAGACCTATGACTTTTATTGTAGACACTGCTAGGTCTTCTGTGATTCTAATTGTGACTCTGCTGCATTTGAATCTTTTTTTTTTTCCTTTGTTGTTTGTAGTATTTTCTTCTTGATCTGGAGGTTTTGGAATTTGCCTATGATATTCCTGTAAGGTTTTGCTAGTTGAATCTCTTTGAATTGGTGATCAGTGGATTTTTTTTTTCTATTTCTGCTTTCCCCTCTTGTTCTAACATTTTGAGACAATTTTCTTTAATTATTTCTTGTAACTTTAGTCACTTTTCTTAAATAATTCCAAATTGAAATCTAAAACAGTTGAACTACCTTACAATCCTATCAGTATTATATCTGTTTTCTTCTGTTCCCATAGCTATTCCAACATTGACTACTGCCATATTTTTTAAAAAACAGTATTTTAGGATCTTTGTTTTTACTTTAGCTTTGTTTCCCCCGACATTCCCCTACCCAGAAAGTCAGCCCTTTTAAAAAAGAATAAAAAGAGAAGGGGAAAAATTACTTCAGCAAAACTAACTAATCATCAACCAAATGATATAGGCATTGCTCAGTATACACAATGACCACCCATAGAGCCCACCTCTACAAAGCGGTACAAAGAGATATTTCCTCATTTTCTCTTGAATGCTTGACTCAGTCAATCATTATGCAGCATTCAGGCTTATAAGATTATGTTGTGATGATGTAGTCTTTGTGTATACCATTTTCCTGGTTTGCATACTTTGTATGTTTTTCTTTGTGTAGTTTATAAAAATAATTACTTATGGAATATTAATAATCCATTACATCCATGAATACAATTTGTTTGACTATTCCTCAGTACATACTTTGTTTCTAAAAAGCGATACTATAACTATTCTAGGGTAGATGATTTTTTTTCTTTCAGTCTTTAATGTACTGGGAGCATATGATGAACATGGACATTTTAGTCAATTATTATAATTACAAATTGCTTTCTAGAATGATTGTACTAATTTATAGCTCTACTAATGATGTGTTTGTGTGTTTCCATCTTTTTTTTTCATTTCTGGCCCTTAATATGTCCTAAAGTGAGATCTCAGAGTTGTTTCTAATTTAAATTTCTCATTTATTGATTTGGAATATATTAGAGGAATGTTTCTTGGCATTGTATGTTTATAAGTCCTTTGCATATTTTTATATCAGACTTTTATTGATGATTTTAAAGAGTTTTTTTATTTTTATAAGTTTATTTTTAATACACATTGCTTTATGGATCATATTGGGAGAGAAAAATCAGAGCAAAAGGGAAAAATAATATCCGAGATTAAAAAAAAAAACAGAAAAAAGAAGGGACCAGATCATGTGTTGATTTACATTCAATCTCCTTAGATTTTTTTCTGGATCAGATGGCATTTTTTTATCCAGAGTCCATTGGGATTCCTTTGGATCACTGAATTACTGAGAACCAAGCTTTGCATAGTTGATCACCACACATTCTTGCTGTTATTGTGTACAGTGTATTCCTGGTTCTGCTTGTTTTGCTCAGTATCAGTTCATGTAAATCTTTTCAGGCCTTTCTATAATCAGCTTGTTCATCATTTTTTATAAAACAATATTTCATTACATTCATGTACCACTAATTATCATGTAGTGGATATCCTGCCATCTAGGGGAGGGGTGGGGAGTAGGGGGGGAAAATTTGTAACAGAAAGCTTTGTAAGGGTTAATGTTTAGGAATAACCCATACATATGTTTTGCAAATAAAAAGTATTAATAAAAATAAAAAATAAAAAAATAAAAAAAACATTCATGTACCACAACTTGTTCAGCCATTCCCCAATTGATGAGCATTTAACACATTTTCAAATTCTTTGTTACCACAAAAAAGAGCTGCTACAAACATTTTTGCACATGTGGGTCCTTTCCCCTCCTTTATGATTTCTTTGGGATACAGATCTAGTAATGACACTGCTGTGTCAAAGTTTGGTAGCCCTTTGGGCATAGCTCCAAATTGCTTTCCAGAACGGTTAGACCATTTTACAACTTCACCAACAATGTATTAGTGTCCCAGTTTTTCCTCCAACATTTATTATCTTTTCCTGTCATCTTAGCCAATCTGAGAGGTATGAGGTAGTACCTCAGAGTTGTTTTAATTTGCATTTCTCTAATCACCATTGATTTAGAGCATTTTTTATTTAACTATAAATGATTTTATCTGAAAATTGTCTGTTCATATCCTTTGACTATTTATCAATTGGGAAATGACTTATATTCTTATAAATTTGACATAATTCTTTTTATATTTTAGAAATGAGATCTATCATTCTGGCTGTAAAGATTTTTTCCCCAGTTTTATACTTCTCTTTTAATCTTGTTTCTGTTGGGTTTTTTTGTGGAAAAACTTTTTGGTTTAATGTAATCAAAGTTTTCCATTTTGCCTTTCATAATTTTCTCTAGTTCATCTTTGGTCATAAATTCCTCCCTTCTCCAAAGATCTGATGGTTAAATTATCCCTTTTCCTCCTAATTTGTTTATGGTATCATCCTTTATGCCCAAATCATGTATCCATTTTGATCTTATTTTGATGGGGTGTGAGATGTAGGTCTATGCCAATTTTCTGACATATTATTTTCCAGTTTTCTCAACAATTTTTGTCAAATAGTGACAAAATTCCAGAAGTTTATTTCAGAAGTTGTAATTTGGGGATTTATCAAATACTAGATTGCTATAAGCCTTGATTATTGTTTTGTGTGATTATTGATTATCTAATCTGTTCCACTGATCCACCATTCTATTTCTTAGCCAGTGCCAAATGGTTTTGATGACTGCTGCTTTATGATATAGTTTTAGGTTTGATATGGTAGCGCCACCAACCTTTGTATTTTTTTTTTCTATTAATTTCCTTGATATTCTTGCCCTTTTGTTCTTCTGGATGAATTTTGTTATTATTTTTTCTAGTTCTATAAAATAATGTTTTGGCAATTTGTTTAGTATTGCACTGAACAAGTAGACTGATTTAGGCAGAATTGTTGTTTTTATTGTATTAGCTTGGCCTATCCATGAACAATTGATGTTTTTTTCCAGTTGTTTAGATCTGATTTTATTTGTGTGAGAAGTGTTTTGTAATTATGTTCATATACTTCTGGGGTTTGTCTTGGCAAGTAGACCCCCAAGTATTTTATTTTGTCTATTGTAATTTTAAATGAATTTTCTCTTTCTATCTCTTGCTGATGAACTTTATCAGTAAGATATAGAAATACTGATTATTTATATGGGTTTATTTTATATCCTGCAACTTTGCTAAAGCTGTGAATTGTTTTCAGTAGGTTTTTGGATGATTTTCTAAGATTCTTTAAGCATATCATCATATGATATGAAAAGAGTGATTGTTTTATTTCCTCATTGCCTATTCTAATTCCTTTAATTTTTTTTTCCTTTTCTCTTTTCTAAAGCCAACATTTCTAGTACAATTCTGAATAATGTTGATAAGGGGCATCCTTGTTTCACCCAAGATCTTACTGGGAATGAGTCCAGTTTTTCCTTCATTACACATAACACTTACTGTAGGTTTAGATAGATACTGCTTAATATTTTAAGAAAAGCTCCATTTATTCCTATCTCTCTAGTGTTTTTAATAGGAATGGGTGCTGTATTTTGTCAAAAGTTTTTTCTACATCTATTGAAATTATCATATGATTTCTGTTGGTTTTGTTACTGATATGGTGGATTACAGTAATGGTTTTCTTGATGTTGAACAGCCGTGCATTCCTGGCATAAATCCTACTTGGTTATAGTATATTATTATCCTGTAATGATTTTCTTGATGAAATATTTTTCTCATTCCATTCTTTTTCTTTTCTGCCTTTAGTGAGTTTATTTGAATAAAATCTTTTTTAATATTATGTAGTTGAAATTATCTGTATAATCTTTTATTATTTTTATACACTTTTTGGTTCAGAATTTTCCCATTACACATAGTTAGAAAAAAGTCCCTGATATTATTTTCTTCTAACAGTTTTTTTTAATATTGTGACCTTTTATATTCAGGTCACATCTATGTTATACTTGGAACACTTAAAAAATGTAAAATTAGTGAAATAAAAGTAGAATTTATATTTTTATATAGCATTTTCTTTAAAAAGTTCAGAATACCTCATAAACCGTAGATTTGTAAATTTTTTGCTCCAGGTTTCTAAAATAGATCATTATTCTTCTTTGCCTTAGTAACAATATCTTTGTAAATTGTTGTGGCAATAAAAAATTAATTTCTTATTAGCAAGTCTTTTGATATTAAGACTTTCTAACCTTAGTTAGATGGGCACTTGGATGACAAACACAGTTGATACCCTGATCCATTGCAATTTGGTCAGCCTTGTCTGACTGTCTTTAAGAGCTTTTTAGCAGCACTCCCAGACTACCTAGTGAAACATAGAATAAGACTTGGGTAAAGAATGTAAGTGGCATTTTACAAAATCTACCTTTTCTTTTCTTT